>VZRN01004652.1:56823-102570 GCA_013397935.1 Dasyornis broadbenti | reverse complement strand
CTGCGTGTCCGGGACGCGGCGTTGCCCCTCCTGACCTGCGGAGCGGCGGCGGGGCCGCACCGCGCCCGCTCGGGGGCCCGGGAGAGAGGGGACGAGCTTCGGGGTAGTCAGACAGAGTACCCATTAATGATCGAGTTTGGCTGCTCGAGGGGTTCACGCCCGAGCTGTCGCTTAGAACGACTCGGGGTGTTTCTACATCACTGAAATTCCGAGCTGAAATTCACCCCTAAATCGGTTTGAATTTCCATCCCACTGCCTTTTGGCAGACCTGATTTTATATCCTTGCCTAGGAGACAGACGGCATACCCAGCCTACACCCCCCCGAAAAAGGCTGCGCTTCTTTTTGTGCGGTGTATCTTTCTCCGCGCCTTCCTGCGTGCTGCTAAGAATAACCATGCGCTTGAGTGCGCTGCTCCCTGTCCGGCTGGGGCTGGACCGAGGGCAGGCACGGCGCTGGGGGCAAGTCAGTGCCCGGTGTGATGCTGATTGTCGATCTAAGAGTTCAAGTCGAGAAGTAAAATTTGAGAATTTATGTTGGGTTGGTGATGAAGAAATGCGGGCTGTAAATTGATAAGAAGGGCTTGATTGACTTTCAGTTAAAATTTGAAAGAGACCAAAATAGAGGAAGTAATTAATTTAGGATTTGCGTCACTGTAGATTGTTGCTATGTTTTAAAAATAGGAAGAAGACTTATTATGAAATGTTTAATGTAACAAATATGATTCTGATATCTTACTTTCCTTTGAAAAATATCTGGGGGAGGGAGGCAAGGACTCATGCATAGACCATTATTTTCAGTTATATATAGGTTGTAAGAATGTAACATTGTTGAGGAAAATGTAGATTAAAAAAATCAGGTTTAAGGTATGAAAATTTAAAGCCGAACAATTCCTTAGATACTCACTACCAGAAATCTTATAATCCATGTGCCGTGGCTCAGATGTCTAGGGGAATGACAGAGATACCAAAAAAGGCATCATGATACTCAGCGCAGCTCTAGAGGCAGAATTTTCTCCTTCCCTACAGAAAAGGAAAGCACATTTCTGGAAGCAAAAAGTGACAGATGTGGCATCTCAGCAGCTGGCTAAACATAAAAGCATGTATCAGCAGGTGATTACTGTTGCAAGGATTTATTTTTAAAGTGTCTTGTACTGAAAGACTTCAGCCTTTTTTAGCATTAGCATTAAGATTTACTTGCACTCTATGGCATGTTAAAAATGGTCTTTCAGCAGAAATATTCAGAAAAGCAAGAGAAAACTCCTGTGTTCGAGGCACTCCTTGCTTTGAACATTTGTTTTGCATTACAGCATGCGAAGGAGAGGAACTGAGCAGGTTCTTTGGTCAGTAGGATAGTACTGAAGGGAATGATTTTTCCTGGCCTCAGCATAAGCCAACGGTATCTGGGAAGGAAACAATGGGGCCTATCTTCTCCTTAGATTAAAGATAATCACAGTTACTGTTCTCTGGAGAGCACCTTGTACATCCACAGAAGTAAAAATCAGGCTGCAGAAACTACCTCTGTGGCTCTGCCTCTCTTCTGTAATTGGTAAAACCAGCCTGAATCACCGGGAGGAGGCCTGGGTGAATTTTAGAAAGGAAGGAGATGGATATCACCTAAGAGGCAGCCTAGAGCCATTTTTCCCCTGAGGCAGTGGCAGCGTGGGTCTGCACCATCCCTATTTGACTGCTGTGGCTAAATGTCTCATTGACTTGAAAGAGGCATCTAAAACTGTTCCAAACCACTTATATCGGCTTTACTGTAACCAAAGCCACGGTTCATGGCAAAACATATTTTGCTGTCAGCTTTTCATAATTAGGTAGGCTGTTTTGGTTTATAGTCTTCTATGATAGATGGCTTCTTATAGAAGAAATTCTGATCCTCTGCCCAAGTTTTGAGAAATAGTTTGGGGCAGAAAAGGGAACTTGAACTTAAAAAAATTCTTTCTGCCATGCAGAATTTGCCATCAGGTTGTCCTTTACTTGCCAGTGAGGCTGTGTCCCAGGGGCTCAGCAATGCTCTCTGACCAGTTCTTCCTCCTCACCCTAGTTAACAGAATTGCTGTGGATCAGGTCAGTTGATGCCTGTTTGGCCTTTCATAATGATGTAAAACACTACAGGCTTTCACCCTCCTGCATGCAAATTTTACTTTTTTGGAAACAAACAAACAAACAAAACCATTGCTACTCCCCCCCCCTCCCCCATCATGATCACATAAGAGTAAATATATTTTCTCAAGATCTGAGTCATCTCATGGAAAACTCTCCTTCCCCCAGCGGTAAAACTGAGCTAATTGGGTGGTCTGTACCTAATAGCCACGGTATCTCCAGGGGTGCAGTACTTACTGGGAAGGCAGTTGGCTGAAGATGTTTGTTTGTGTGATAGCAAGGTGAATTCCCCTAATAAACTTAAGTCTGAACTTAAACGAGGATGTGGGAAGAGTTGTGTTCGGGTGCTGGGTGGAGGACTGTTTTTAAATTGTTTCCTCTCCCTATGAAGCAGACCGGTTAGCAGGCAGTGAAGGCGGTTCATGAGTGCTAAGGGATGTTCCTGGGTAGAGTAGTGAGAGCAGATTTGAAGCATCACCTGCGGAGTACAGGCTATGTGTGAAGCAGGGTGAGGTGCAACTACTGAGTAAAGCTCACGTAAAGCTCATGCTGAAGAAGACACACTTCTAGTGCTGTGTTAAAATAAAGAAGATTCCTGGATGACATTCATGTAGATAAGCATTGCTTACAACATTTTACAATGTTCTGTATTTACATTCATAATTTACATTCCTAATGTTGAGCAAAGATGTTGATCCAGCATGGTGACTGCTGGGAAGGTGAGTCTGATGGTAGCAACTGGAACTGGCTGACAAGACTAACTTCCTCATAGTTCAGGGGTTAAATCAAAACCTAGTAAAGCCTCAGAAAACATTGCCAAGATAAAATGAGATGAATACAAGTGGACAAAGGTGTCCAGGATGACAAGATATATTTATACCTTTACTTAGTTTCATTGATATTTGTGGAATAAATAGTCAAATATAGAAACAAACATTTGTCTTATGCTTTTACTACTAGTCAAGTCCACAAGAGCACAGTTAGTCAATAATCTTTGTAAGCATCTGTGAGATTTTTTCTTTCGAGAAGGTAGTGAACTGCTGAATATATTTTACTCCTTTTTGTGTTGTGCTTTTGTTTTTTAAAGAGGAGAGATAAGCCATTTGCAGACCATTTACAGGCTGAGCCTACAGTCAAGTAGCACTTTTAGTGCCTAAAGCTCTGAAAATGTGAAAGTCGTTTTTTAATACTCAAAGTAAATAGTATCGTCATGATCTTAGCTTTTTATGCAAGACCATTTTACTGAAATGTATATTTAGCACAAGTAATTTGAATTACAGTTATCTTTGAAATTAGCAAGTTGTGCAATACTCTTAAAACTTGATGACCTAGTATCTCATGAATGCCAGGGAGCCACATTAAGGGTTTCAACCCCCACTATGGTAAAACAACAACATACAACTTAACTATGTAAATGTTGTGTTCATGCTGTTTTTACTTGCACTGACTGATAGGAAAAAGTTCACCAAATCTGATACACTGCTTTGATTTCTATCATAAAGGTCAACAGGGAACAAGTTAGATAAGAAATTAAATGGATTGATACTGTGAGTTTTTGTGCTGGGTTTCATTCTGAATGAGCTAAGTGAAGTTTTCTGTGGTTACATGTAAACAGCAGCTGACCTTCTGAAGAGATACAAGAGCTTATGACAAGCTGAAACTAGGTATGACTTGCTTAGTCAGGTCTGCAAGCTTGTTTAGGTGCATTTACATGGCAATTAATTTTTTTTTTAATCATCTGTAGGAACTTTCTAAAAATAAATACTCCTTCATGTCTTTGCTTGGAAGATCTAAAATGTAGGTGTATTTATTTTTCTGTCCCTTTGAAATACCAGATGTTTCAAGTCCCTTTCTTACTATTTTGCTGGAGAAACTTTATATGTATCTGAGGATTTGTGTTGTGCCTTAAACAAAGGAAGCAGGTGTTGAGTCTTCATTCCAAACATGGTTTTTTTCCTACTGGAATATTAGGTACTAGTATAAAAATAGTAAATAAAAGCAAACTGTTAGTCTGCAATTTCTTTTTTTTCCCCTGTTAACCTTTTAAGAAGTCTGTACAGTATAACATTAAAGTCAAGCAGACCTAAACCTAAAGCCTGTTATTCTGGCAAAAGCAAATATCCATAAATTGGCAAAAGCCTGTAGAAAAGGGTGATACATATATAAGTGCATTATGGTCATTTAATTTCTCATAGCCCTCTTGCCTTATATAGTATGTGGGGTGAATTAGGTAAGAAGTAGCAAAAAGAGAGGATCTGTTTGAAATTCTGGGCTAAAGCTGACGCTCCTGCTCTGTCTTAGTCTTTCTGGGTGGTGCAGATGGTGAAGGAACCAAATAATGATTGCACAAGTAATATAATCTTGGGATTTTCTAACTTTGTGTTCTTTGAGTTTGTAACCGTAGTGCTTTACATATGATATTTCTAATTATGGGGTTCATAATTCTCAGTGATACTCTGCAAGGAAGATCAAAGCTGCTTTGCTGCCACCACAGTCAGCATCTCTGAAGCATTGCTCCGGAGAGGTTGTGAAACCAGCTTTTTATCCAGCAGAGTGCTGTCGTGATCTTCATCAGGAGAAAGCCTGATCCTTGTAAGAGTATGAATAATAAATCTTGAGTGAAGAAGAGGCTGATGGATCTTGTTGCTTTGATAAACGCTTTGTTTCCCCTCTTCTAGTAAAGTTCCTTAATTTCTTTATAAGGTGATTGTCTCAAACTGTATGGGTGGGTCAGTTCCTGTGTAGTAGACAGGGTTTTTATGTGGTTGTTTATTCCTGTACTTGAGTGATGCACTAGTACCAAGTGAGGTACAGGAACATAATGCCAGTGTTGCTGGGGACTTTTGCCCCATATTTACATCCTTGCATTTTTTTGTATATTTTTCCTCATATTTCATTTATATTCTCAAGAAGTATATGACAACACTAATGGATTCTTCTCATTCAGAAAGCTTTTAAATTCTACGAAAGAATCAATACTTGAGTAATTTTGAACCTTAAAAATCCTTATGATCCTAGAACAATTTTTAAAATGTTCTTCATTCTAATACTTCCTAAATCTAACCTTTTAAATTTTATTCATCAAGATATTTTGATCAGAAAGAAGTTCCATTCTTTATTCTCCCTTATGTGTATCTGGAGTCCTATTTAAGTCAAGCCTGAACTGTGTATGTTTACATACATCTTTTTCATGAAGGCTTACATATTTTTTTGGAAACCTCTAACTTTACCTTTTGGACCTAGTTTATATGATTCAATGTATATTTTGATTTAGTTAAATTCTGTTTATTCATGAGATTGGGTAAATTAGATCTGAAACTCAAGCAAGGTCTGGAGGAGTTTAAGATTAATGTTTTGGTTTGTTTTTTTTCTCTCCCCTTTGCTGTGCTCAAGATACATACCATAAATATCCTGTCCTCAGTGTGACAGGATCTTGTTCAGGCACTCTTGCCTCTGCTTTTAATGAAATTCTGCAGGGGAATGGCCATCAATATTAATTTAAGGTATTTATTCTTGGATTGTTTGATAAACTTTTTTTTGGGAATTAAAGCACAGTTTCACAGTTTGGTTAAAATTTGTTTCCAGAGGATGGTTAGATGAGTCTTCTCAATGTTTGGATTTCAGATGACAGCTTAATCAGATGGAATTTTAAGAGCTCTCTGTCATTTGAAGCATTAATGTGACTTGTTGGTTCTTTGAGAGTACATGTTTCTATAACCACAAAGAATAAAAACAAAAGCATCCCTGAGACCAGAAGTTGCACATGCCACAGTGAGGGTGAAAAAGAAGAAGGTGTAGGTTCTTCCTGTTGTCATATGATATAAAGGCCAGCCATGCCATTTTCTCCCCAGTGCTGTGGTCCTTGCAAAGGCACTTTTCTTTAGGTTTTCTATTCATTTGGAGGATGGTATGCAGCTGTGTAGTCTTTGGCGTTTCCCTTTTAAGGATGCATCGCTCCTACAAATAATGTTAGGGGTTAGCCCAATTTGAAGAAGGCTTGAACAGTAGGAGAGCTACAGGGTGAGTGAAAGAGGGACAAGGGAAGAATAGTGCCATTAATTGTCCTGCACGTCAGATGCAGCTCACATGTTTCTGCTCCAGATACCAAAGATTACTACTCTTCATCAAGTTTAAGCTGATTCTTTGCTTGCTCATGGCTCCTGTAGCAGATGACCTTGGAATGATAACCACGGTTCATAAGCATGTAAGATGTAATGTATCTGGGGGTCTCGTCTGCTCAGATGTTTAAAATATAGGCCTGAAGAAAGAGTAGCATGTCCATGCATAGGCTGTATCTATGGCATACAGGATTGTACTTTGCTTCAGACCAAACAGTTGGAGTGGGAAGGTGAAATAGGAGGGAGGTGATTCTGTGGTAAAGCAAGATACTCCTTGCCCCAAAAGATGCAACAACTGAAGAACTGTCTTCTGTGAGATTCTGTTGTTGTCATTTTATGTCTGCATAATTCTTAATATACTGGCTTGTGATTAAGGGTGTGATGCTACAGTAATACTAATTTATAGTAATTTATTGCACAGTTTGGTCATCCTGCCTAGAAGGCAATTGTAGCATCTAGTCAGTTTGATGAAAGCCTTAAATGAAAATGTTTGCTCATTACTGTTATCATATCTGCTTTAACTTGTTGTTAGTAATATGCAAAGTAGTCAGAGGTACACAGAAGTCGTACAGGCTAAATAGAAAATCTATTGTTAGGAAACAAGATAGTGGACTGAGCAGACCAGTAATGCTGCTGGCAGCTGCTCTGTTCTGTATGTCCCCTCCCCACCTGCTTGGTATGATTTTAGTGGAGAGGAAGGCTATATTTCTTCTGGTTTTGTCTCTATGTACCTTCAGGCATTATGAATGCCCATCTCAGCCTCTGCTGTCTTTCAGGTAAGATCCCCTGAGGTCATCAGCAAAGACAACAAAGTAATCCCTTTGGTAGCAGTGGACTGTACAGCTCTCTTAAAAATGCGTATTTCTAGTCCCAAAGAAAAAAAGTTAAAATAGCAAGAGTCCAAGAAGGTTATGAATCTGTAGGAGTTCCTAAAGGAATTTGTGAGGACAAAAATAAAACCTGCCTCTCCAAAGGAAAGTGCTGAACAATCAAGTAATTTATGCTGTGGACAGTTTTCATATTTTTGTCTGAGAATTAATTTCACTGTTAGTTGCAGTAGTTATTTTACCTTGAGACTACAACCATGCCTCTACCTTGGCAGAGGAATATACATTGTAAATAAAGTATTTTGTGGCATGGTATAATGTTTTGATTACTGGGACGTGCTCTGACAGCTGTACAGGAGGATATGACAGAATTTTTATCTAATGAAGCAACAACAGAGAAGTTGGAAGCTTTTTGACACTGCCTTTGGTATGAACAGTATATCCATTCAAGTGTAAATTTTTAAGTCATCTTTGAAAATAAAAAGCTATAATCTGCATATAACTGAAAAATCGGCAAGGAAAGAAGCAGGTTTCAATGCCCAAATGAACAATCTAAACATGTAAATTATTCCTATTGCTCAATTTCAACCAATTTTCCTGCATAAATGTCTGTGTTCTTGCATCTAAACATAAACTTTAATCCCTTTCCCACATCCCATGTCCTCCATCTTCTGGTTCCACATCCCTGGTTCTTATGCAGAGGTTCTGTCATTGATCTGAATTTGGGTTGATGGTTATTCTTGCCAACTGAGTTGTATGTGGGGATAGAGCAATGGAAGCATGATGGCTGGTATTTTTAATAGAGAAGATTTTGGAAGATTCTAGGTGGCAGACACTAATGCTACTGAATCTTGTAAAAATTACAGTTTAACACCTTAAAATTTCCTGTCCTGGTAATTCAGAATGACAGGAAAAAAACACATTCCCAGGAATGAATTTTAAGGTCAGAACTAGCTTTAAAAGTAGAGAAGTGCTGGAACCTGTTAGCAATGTTGTGAATTTTGATGGATTGTGTATCCATAGGAGTAAAGGACGTTATGGTACAGATGGGGAGTAGAAATAGATAATTTTGTTTTATCTCATTAGAGAATCAGTTTTAAAACTTTGATTAAAATTCTCCCACTTCCTTCTAATCCTCCCAATAAACAAACATATACAGATGGTTGCAGAAGAGGATAGAAAATGTTGAACGGCAGTGTCAGATATTGATAAACAACTCTGAAAATAAGCCTTAAAATGAAAGCTTCCAAGACAGCTGAAGTGTAGGTGGACATGTTAAAAAGGCATCATCTGAGAAATTGTGTGTATTCTTTCTGTAACACAAGTGGTATCTGCAGAAGTGGGAGCAGCTGTCTGTGTGTATGTGTGTGTTTACATTAAAGATCCATGACTGAAATGGTACCAGATGATTTTTCAGGTGCTCTGATTCAGTGTGTTCAATCCATCTGGTGAGGTAGCTGGCCGTAGTTACCAGGCTTTCCAAATTTCAAAGTTTGTAGTTTTTGGATAAATATCCTAAAAGTACAGGTGTGTCCCAAAGTCAAGTTTTACAGTAGTAATAAAATATAGGAGATGTGAGTTGAAAAGAAGTTAGTTATATTTTCAAATTCAAGAACTATTTGAATTATTTTTGAGTAAAAGTGAATGAAGCCACATATTTTTTTTTTAAATTGTGCTTTTCTTCAGAACTGAGTGTCTGTAGTTGAACATGGATTATGCTTGGTCATGGATCTCAGATATCTTTTTTAGACAGTTGTACTTTAAAATGTTAAGTTTTTCTTGTTCGTTCTGAATAGGCTAAGTTGCTGTGAAATGGGTGCCCTTTTGCTTGCACTGCGTCAAAGGAGAAACAGCTTTTAAAGCTTGCAGATCTCAAACTGTTCACGGTGATTTGACAGGAAAGAATTTATTTGGTTCTCCATGCAGGATTTGAAATAGCGTGCAACACAGAGATCTACTTCTTTTCTTCTTTCTATTTTGTGCTGACAGATGAGAACTTTCCAAACACAGCAGTTTTGATGAGAGCTCTATTTTGATAAATTCCAGGAGATTTGTCCTTTTAACCTTCATTATCATCTTGATGGCCAAGGAAACACAATCTATGGACAGAAAGGCTCTAAAAATTTAATATGGCTTTCCCTAGATAAAAATGCTTTTCCAAATATTTACTTCTTAACAGAAATGCCATGAATTTAGGGGAAAATACTGTTTGTATCTTAAATTATAAAAGTCAGAACAGACCACTGGAAACTTGTCTACAAGCTGTAGGCTTTTCCTCAATTGTTACCCAGTTCTGTGTCAGTATGACTCCTGGCTCTGCCCAAATTGTTTGAATTAGACAATAGTAATTTCTTTAAAAAAAATTAATAAAAAATCAACAAAGATTCAAATAACAGAGAATCTACTATAAGCCTGAGTAAATTGTTCTTGCTGTTACAAAATGTTATGTTTTCCTTTGTGTTTGCTTTGACTACCTTCAGTTTAGCAAACTGAAGCTAGATAGTTGGACTTCATGATCTTAAAGATCTTTTCCAACCTTAATGATTGTATGCTTCCATGAAGTATAAGTGATAATACCAGTCTTGTGTCTCTTCTGGAACTTTCTTTTGTTCAGTGATATCCCCCTGGAATTGTGGCTACAGGGACTGGACAAGGTGATGGCCAAATACAGAATAACTGGACATTTCTTTTCCCTTGCCACCGCCCTCTCATGCAGCAGGGGATTGCAGTAGCCCCTTACGGCTACAATTCAAGAGGATGAGGTTCAGCCTGGTTATCTCATCTGACCTCTTATTACTGTTTCTGAGCACAATCTTCTTTCCTGAAACTCTGGTCTGTACGATTTAGTCTTCCATTTTAATCTTGAATGCATGACTT
The DNA here is from genome assembly GCA_013397935.1 of Dasyornis broadbenti. Lineage (NCBI taxonomy): Eukaryota > Metazoa > Chordata > Aves > Passeriformes > Dasyornithidae > Dasyornis > Dasyornis broadbenti. Next base: position 92,642 of record VZRN01004652.1, on the reverse strand, counting down.
GGGCTGCTGTTAAAACTCAAGTGGCTTGCTGATGGTTCAGATACCGACTTGAAGTGGTTTAACCCCAAAGGTAGCTAAACTCAGCTGCTTGCTCACTCCTTCCCCCCACCCAGTGGGATTTGGAAAGAACTGGGGGAAAAAAAACAGAAGGTAAAATTCATAGATTTAGATAAAGACAGCTTAATAGGACAGAAAAGGAAGGGATAATAATAAAAGAATTAGAATGTACAAAACAAGAGATGCACAGTGCAATTGCTCACCACCTGCTGACCAATGCCCAACCAGTTCCTTAGCAGTGGCTGCTGGCCAGCTTTGCCCCTACTTTACATACTGACCATGATGCCATAGGCTATGGAATATCCCTTTGGACAGTGGGGGTCAGCTGTCCTGGCCATGTCACCTCTCAGCTTCTTGTGCCCCCCAGCCTGCTCACTGGTAGAGAAGCTGAAAAAGCTTCGCCTAAATGTAAACGCTGCTTAGCAACATCTAAAACATCAGCGTGTTATCAACGTTATTCTCTCCCTACATCTAAAACAACACTGTACCAGCTACCAGGAAGAAATTAACTCTATCCCAGCTGAAACCAGGACACAGTTAATCAAGGTCACTCTGTCCTTTATTTTCATTATCTGCCTTTTGGTTTTTCCCCTTGATTCTCAGTCTCCCCGTGCAGATCATCGTAGGGTAGTTCTCCAACTGAAATGGGTGAATTGAAGGCAAGGAGTTTAAAGAGCACTCCCTGACAATGCAGGCTGCAAGTCCTGTTGAGCAGAAAGCTCACACAAGTCCTAATGCCCATAGAAAAAGAGCTACAATTTCTCTTTGTAACACTAGTCTGACTTGGGAGTGGCACTACATTTTAGGGCTTACAAATGGAGGGAAGCTCCTGTGAAATCAGGCGTGTTAAGCTGCTGTGTAGGAACTCATAATTGATTTACTCTGACATCCCATGACAGGAAAAAAAAAAAGATATTCTGTTGGTTTTCAGTGGATGAACTGGGCTGAAAGAAGAGCTGTATATATTGCAAGTTGTCTGTCCTTCGTTGCGGATGTTCCAGTTTTGTATCTTGTAATCTATTTAGTAAAGCAAGAGTTTTGATTCTGTTCTGGTTTGCAGTAGTTATAGCCTCCAATAATTACAGTGATTTAATTACTTTAGAAAGAGGAAAAGAGAAAAGATGTAATCTAGTGACTCAAAAAGTTCATCTTAGCCATTTTTAAAGCTATCAGCAAAGTGTTTGAGCCAGGAGCAAATGGTTATTTCCAGGTACATAGTAAGTTACAGAATTTCAGTGGGAAGCTCAAGAATATGCTGTCTGAAAAAATAAGTAAAAAAGGTTCTGTCTCTTCTGCATAAGAAAGGTGACTAGCAAGAGGTTTTAAAGGAGTTTTATCATTTATTAGCCTTAATCAAGTTTTAAAGCAGCACTCAGTTTGTCTGTTGGATAAGTCAGTGGGAATGTAATAGTCCAAATGGAAGTCAGATTAAGAGTCCCTCTGGATTTTTCAGATATTCACAATTTTTTGTTTTTAAAATTGAGATTTTGCTTTAAGATGTTTCAGCCTGTATTGGCACCCTGAGTGAAATTGCCTGCCTTGTTTCAGACAGTCTGAAACACTCACTTTGGGAGGTGTGAACTCAGTCAGCAGCCGTTAACCTGGGTGACTATAAAAAGTTAACTGTTCTTCTCCAAGCTGCTGATGTGTTGTATTTGGTATTTAGCTTACTGACTACGTGCAATTCTTTTTTTCTTTTCATTGTTGTTTGCACCTTTTTCCTCTTCCCATTCTAAATTGTCTCTGCCTTCCCACTTTTGTCCTCTCAAGTGAATGGGTTATGGTCTTTTCAGGAACAGCAGAAGTTTAACAGCAGTATCTGTGGCTGGATTTTTGTTTAAGAAGATATATTTTGAATTCAAATTATTGTAGGATAAACCCTATTTAGTGCTGTGTTCTGAGAGAACAAACAAAACAACAACAAAATACCATTTTCTTCAAGAATGTGGTTTAACTTAAGAAGCCTATGACAATAGTAATAAGGGTGAACTACTTTTAACACTGATCTTTGTAGCTGTTGGTGAACAATTTAATACTTTCCTCTAGTAAGGGTTTCCTTGGGGTGCAAGGAAGAAGCACAGGTATGCTGCCCACTGCTTCTGCAGCCAGAAGGAGCATACCTGTGGTGAATCCAGGTAGCACCTATGTACAGAGGGAAAGAAGGAATGCCAGTTGGGTAAATATCTTCCTTTTAGAATTTACTGTGTATGTGTCTTTTGCTGGGACTGTGTTTCAGTGTGTTTTGGTTATGGTATTTCTATTCCTTCCCAAGGGAGCTATATCCAGAGAGGCTCTGGAACAGGCCCTACATTATCAATTAGTATCTTGTGGTCCTGTACTGAGGAAGCAACACTGAGATGTTGATGCCATACTCGGATTCAAGTTCCCTCCTAAATTTCTTGAGTGTACTGTCTCTGCTTTTGTGTAATTCAGGGAGTTAAAGTTTGTTCCTTGCCTGTGTTTCTACTGTTTAATCTCTGTTAAAAGACCCATACGGACAAGAGAGGCTCACACTGTACCTTAAATTAATGCAGTCCTGATGCATTGTTACAGTATTATATGTTGTGGGGTTTTTTTCTGGATATGACTCAGGACAAGGAAATTGACCTCAGTTTCTCTTCCTTTGCCTACACTAAGAAAATCAGGAATACCTGTCCACTTACTTAGGTGGCTTGGTTTCTGATCATCTTTACATTGGTTTTGTTTTCTAAGTTGGTATTGCAGTGTTTCTTTTGTTGTTGTTGTGGTTTATTTTGCTTGATTTCCCTTCCCCCCAGCAGAAGTTTTTGTCAGCACTGTAGGCGTGTGCCCTGTACTCTACAACATGTCATCTTTTCTTAAATTTTTGAAGGGTGGTAAACCACACTAAGCAGCGTACTGCTTCTTCCGTGGCTTGAATTTTGACTCCCTGAAGCTTGCAAGAGCCATTAGAATTTGCTTGAAATACCCTGCAGTAAAGGTACAATTTCATCTTACCTACTTATTAGAGGATTAAGTAAATAAATATGCCCTTTCACAGGAAAGTAGGTCCCAGAATGATGTTCTTTTATTTTTCTGCCTACACGCCTCTGCTTTTCATACCAGTTGTATGAATTGGTACATGAAGGACTTGCAGCATGTGGTAACAGCTCGTTCTTGGTCAATACCAAGGTGCATCCATGCCCAAGGGGATTGCTGCACCTCATTTCTGTGCTGCTAGAGTTGTATAAACAAAATGAATAGAGCTTTAACAGTCTAGCAGCAAGTATCACAATGCAATATAAAGCCTTGCTGTTTGTGTGCTCTGTTTCAGAATCAGCTTCTCTCAATTCTGAATTAATTACTGCAACCTGGATGAAGTGTAGGCTCTGTATATTTAGCTGGTTGGTTTAGTCAGACCTAAACATAACTTTTGCCTTGTGCAACACTTTGCTTCTCCCACATGTCCTGCAGAACTTTTCATAATGTGAGGGGCAAAAGGGTGAGATTACTGAACGGTGAGCTGAGGCATTACCAAAACAACAGATGGTTGTTAAATTTGGGTTGAATTTGACTGTCCAACACCTGGTACTAGTCTCCTCAGTATCCTGAGAGTGGAATGCCACTGTTGATCAGTCTATGGACAGTCTATTGACAATGGATTATATATTTAATGGCCAACTTCAGGATCTCTCTCCCCTTTGATCTCCCTTGTTGGAAGTCCCATAAGGAACAAAGTAACTGGTGCTGAGGAGCATGTTTAGCAGTTACTTGGCATTTGTACATGCCAAGGAAGGAGTGAAAGGGACCTGCAAATGTAGGGCTCTGCTTCTGAGGTAGCAGGGAGGGAAAGGAGTTGTCTTGTTGACTTGATGATCTTAAAGGTCTTTTCCAACCTAAATGATTCTCTGATTCTATCTGGCCTGTGAGGGCTGCAGAGAGGTGCAGCTGGGTGTTGGCATCTGTTACCTAATGTCTAGCCTAGTTTCTGTTGAAATACCTGATTAATTTTGGGGGTTTTATTAATGTGGGTTTTGGAACAAATTAAATGTGACCAAGGTCCCAATAAGGATCTGAAATTTGTTTTCTGCTGAAGAACCCTTTATACAAATGAATAGTAATTTGCATCATTAAGCGCACACGTCACTCGGGCTGCTCAACAGGACAGAACACTGAGGCAGAAGTTGCCTCATGCAGTGTTTTTCTTATAAGTTGAGAGCCACTTAAGCCTGACTCCTGCTTTGGCCCATTTATGTGTTCTCTTACAGCGCTTTTGGGGAGGAGGTAGTTGGTTTAGGGCAGTCAGAGATTGTGATCCTCTTCAAAAGGTCCTTGTATCTTGCATCTACTAACTAGCAACTAGATATTCCCCTCCCTCTCCCTAGGCATCCTCCCAGGGATTTACAGTGTTTTAAAGGTGTGTGAGAGGGTTTGTTCGGGTAGGAGAACTCATCGTAAAAAGTTGTAACTTGTTTCTCGCAACAAAGCAAGTTGTTGTTTTGGTTGGTGTTACGCCAGTGTGTTTGGCAGTGTCGATTTATGTCAGGCTTTAAATAGGATACTCTGCAATGAGTTTGTTTTCTCGTAGTTTGTAATCCTTTCAGGCCAGCTAACATTAACGAGCGGCAACATTACTGTGGCTCGCTTTCTTTTGATCATGCACAGCCCAAGTCAGGAAATGGGTGAGGAGCATGAGTCATGATTACATTACCCTAATGTGACTGCCCACTAGAAGTCTTCTTCTTGCCGCCAGTACGCCTTTCCTTGACACTACTTCTGAAAACAAAATGTCCATTTTGGAGCACTTTGAAATATTGACCTTTGAACAGAGAGATTTATGTTCGTTTGCAGTCTCGAGGCAAAGCCCTAAGCAGGAGCCCCTGCAGAGTGCAGAGAGAAAACGAATGTCTGCAAAATGCTTTTCCAGAAGTCTGCAAAGGACAGGACTTGACTTGCAGTACACTGGGTCTGCTTGCGTTCACTGGATACAACATGCTTCCCTGACCCTTTTGTCTATTCTGTCATGTTGCCCGCACATGCAAGCTCGAAGTCCAGTCTTCTCTTATACATGAGCTGTCATCTCGTTCACCATTTGGCTTAAGCTTCGTCTTACACCTGTACTTAACTTTTGAAATATGGCTACAGTAATGGGAAGATAGGTGATAAGTATTAGCTGAGGTAAACCCTGAGTGTTGAGAAGGTAGCTGTAGTGAGATTTAAGAAAACAGTATTTTGGACAGTTTAATTAAATACATGGGATTTAGAGTTTGAAAGAAATATCAGCTGCTAATCAGTAATTTAATTTCTTCCAAATTAAATTCATTAACTCTGCCAGATTATAAGAGCAAGATATGAAATATTACTATTGGCATAAAGAGTGAGTGCACCTGAATACTACTCAATATATTCCAGAAAAAAGTTTGATCAATTGGGTACGAGCAACGCAATCTAACAGAAGCAAATATCTGTGGCAGAGAGATCTCAGGAGGAAGTGGGGACCCCTGCACTGCTGTCCAGTGTGGTGCATCCCTGTCACCTGCGGCATGTTGCAGGTGTCACTGACATGCTGCAGAGCAGCACCAGAATATGACATCTCCCAGTTGTCACTTATTCCTCCAGATTCTTACCTCTGCTCAAATGGTGCCTTCAAATAGTGGAGTTGTTTTGTTAGAAGTAGAATATAAACTCACAGTGAAGATGTAATTCATTTTTTTCCTTTTGTTTCATATGAGTGACAAACCAGTTACTTTAGCTGTACTAACAATATACTTGAAATTGAATATAGATAATAAAATTTTAGAAGCCCTATTTACTCTGTGATTTCAGCCCCATTCCTTAAAGAGGGCATGAGTTGGACCAAAAAAAGAGTAATTCAGGGAGGGTTTTTTTAATCTATGGAAACATTTCCTTTCTTCCGTCTACCCCAATCCCATAATCTTTGATCTCATCTTGATGACCGTTCACCTCTCTGAAGGAGGCAGAACTGCAACAGAGCAGAAGATTCATCTTTCTTTTATGTAATAAAAAAAAATAAATCCTGTGCAACTTTAGATTTTTCTGTATCTTTGTATCTCTACCACATTGTTAGTCTTTGCATATAGAGGGCTCTCTGGCTTTCAAGTTTGTTTTAAAACTAGTTTATCAGCCACTTTAAGATGGTCAATACTTATTTAAAGTGAAACACTCTGAAAATTGAATAATAGAACTGGTGATTATGATATGCCTATGTCACTTGTGTGTTTCAAGGCGATGATAAGGAGTATTTGACGTAGAGATGAAGCATGTTTGAGAACTGGAGGTCAGGAGTTCAGGGTAGGGTTTTGTGGGTTTGATGGTTGGGATTTTTGTTACTGAAACCTTGCAGGATCCTTGTATTTTAGATTGCCTTTTGTCAGCAGCTAGCAGTTAAGGAAATTTTAAGCTAAGGATCCTTTCCAGAAATAGTATTAATATCTTAATCATAGTTAGAAAAACTTAATTTCAGTATGACAGCAGTCTTGGGAACGCTAAGGCAGAAACAAGTGGAGCTACAAAGCCATTTTTACATCAGAAGTGCATAAAGTCTGGATGTAATTCCATGGACATTTTTCCTTGCAGAAGAGTTGGCTAAGGATTGCCCATCCCTTCTGCCAGAACTTCTTGCTTTCTAAGAGTGATGTCTCAAGAGACAGCTTAGCTATTGAAAGGACTTTTTACAGCTGAAAGTAGGCAGCCTCACTCCAAGCCTTGTGATTTTACACCCCTTTCCTAGTTAGTTTTCACCTTGTTGTGTGCTGAACTGGCGTGTAAGGGGTCAAGCTGTGTGCACACAGTAGGGGGGAAGGAGAGAATGCCTTTCTGACAGCAAGTTATATTGGGCTTGAACTCTCTTGAAGCACTGCCATCGGGCAGCTGCAGCTGTTGCTGAGCCTGTCCTGTAAACTGAGTCAGTGGGGAGAACTGCGGCTGTGACCAGTTTGAAGTGTGGCTTGGTAGATCCGTCTGCCTGCGGAGGGTACAAGGAACTGCGGTGCAGAACCAGGAACCAGCAATGAGGAGTGAAGAATCCAAGGTGGGAACTTCTTAAACTGGCTTTGAGAGCAGAGTTGGGCTGAGGAACTACGCCCTCTGTGTCAAAAGAGAAAGCCATCTATGCTAACCTGCTCAGAATTACAAAGGGTGTGGAGTGTGGATTCATAATCCACTTAAACTGATTTGAGTGCTGCTGGCTGACATCAAAAGGGGCAGTTGAGATTTCAGCCGGTGCATCGGCTCAGGTTGTAGGGGTTATTTTTTTGTCCCATTTCGTGTTTTTCCCTATGGCTGAAGAGAACTGATGGCCAGGATTTTAAGCCTGTCCATCTTGTGGCTTATGGGTTTATGGTTCCCAGCTATTCGCTCATCTGGTATGTGACTTTGTAGGAGATGTGTGACTGTGCTTCAGCGTGCAGTCTGTCTGACGTAGCGCAATCTCCCCTTGGCTGGCTGTGTGAGTTAAGGTGCTGCTCTTTGTACTGACATGTACCTCTGCCTAAAGCTGCATGGGCTTGCATTCACCCAGCTTTTGGAAGCCAGTGAACAATATGGAATTAAATCTGTATATATGAATGCACCAGCCAATAAAGTTAAGGAGAAGGTCATAAAGAGGGACCTGTTTCTGTCCATGGAGCTGAACAACAAAATACAGTGAGCTCCTTAAATCCCTGTCTCTGGCGAAGAGGAGAAAAGAAGGGAAGGTCTTTATTGTTCTAGGAAAGATGCTAACTTTTCAAAGCTGAAAGCAAGCTGTGATTCAAACCTGTTGGAAGGTGAAAGAAATTGCTTGATAAAAAAGAGGGAATTATTTTTCTAAAGAGTAGTCATAAACACAGTTACAAAAACAGACTGTATAAGGCATTTAATTTCATATTGCATCACAACCAGATTTTTAAAATGTTAGTCCTCTACAGCGTCAACAAAGCATGTATTAAAAACATTTAGAATCTCAGAGTAAATATCAGAAATGAGTCAGCATCAGAGGGATGTATTTCTACTGAAACAGTGCAGAAATCTATTTATACAACATTGGGCTGTATATTATTTTTATGAGCAACTTGCAAATGAATACAAAATTGTTGCACTACAAATTGGCAGGTGATGGACTTTGATGAAGAACTATATTGGTGAGGAAGATGGAGAAAGCTCAACTGATTTATTGATTCACAGCAATGTTTCTCTTTCTGAGGTATGGCATTGTATTTTATCCTAAAGAATATAAATCCAATTTACTTGCTGGAGAATGATAATTTGGAAAGCCTTCTGCACCCCCGCCACCCCCAAAGGAGTAGAGTCTTACTGGACAATGTGTAATATAAGCACCATCACTGGCTGTACTGGCAAAATTTTTTGACTAAATGAACATATGCATATGTTGATCCTAAAAAAATAAAATGGAGATGCCCACTCTGAACCAGTAAAAGGCAGTGATAACAAATTCTACTTTTTCTAATATAGTTTATTCTGCTTAGAGAACTTGTTTTTGTTATACCAGCACAAGAATTCTTAAATAGTTTGTAATATAATGCTACCCTGTAAATACGGGAAAATTCCTATTGTTAAATGGTGAGAATAAGAGCAGAAGTATGATCTTGCTTATAAACAAGGCAGTGATGATGGGAAGAAGTCATTTTAATCTTTATATATGCTATTAGGGCGAATCATATTGAAATATTGTTGCTAATTCTGATCTGCTTGGAAAAGTATGTTGGAAAATTGGAGGTAGTTGAAAAGAGAGAGAGAGACATATCTGAAGGCTTAGCATTATTCCCCCACTATCACCACATGAGGAATTCCCCCTGTTCACTTGGATCTAAAAGGATGACTGAGAAACAACTTGGTTAGTGTTCAAGTACCTTAACAAGGATGAAGGTTTCTGGTTGATAAAGGGCATTTGTAATCTCAGACTGATAAAGAACAAAATAATAACTGGAGACTGAGGCTAGTTGCTCAAATTAGAACCTCTTTTTTTTTTTTTTTTTCCTTCCCCCCAAACCAGATCGGCTTTCCTTTGTTGCTTTTCCTTGCAAGCTAAAATAAAAACTCTTAAAAAGATTAATTACTTCATTTATTTCAATATAAAACACAAGTACTTTAATGGTTTAAAGTTAGTTGAAAGTTCTCCCTGGTTAATACGATTTACGCCAGCTCGATCTGTTTGAAAGGGTGCTAAGCAGGGTGGCAAGATTGAAAGGAGTCAACAATTAAAAGTCATTTCAAGAACTTGTTTTTTCTTTGTTTGTGAACCTAGGTTTTAGGGAGGGGGGGAAAAAGAGGAGGGTGCTGGAGAAATGGAAGATACCTGGAGAGAAAGACACTGTATGCAGCCTGTCACTGTCTGTGCTTACACTTAGTGGCAATTAACACTTCTTCAGATGGACGGCTGACAGCTAGTGTACTATCTGTCTTTGATTTATGTGAGAAAAAGTGTTTTATAGCAAGGGAAATGAAAAGGTATCCTTACATGATTTTTCTTACATTACACTTTCCCTGTCAAAGAGAACTGTTAGTTAAATAATTACTTTGCTTTAAAAAAAAAAAAATTAATTCTTCACACCTAGAATGCATAAAATAATTAGGTGTATTCATCAGGACCCAGATTGGAACAGGGAAGACTTTAGGTGCATATTCTCTGATAACTACCTCTGTGAAGTAAATTAATGTATGTAGTCGGCATGCATGTGGAATTTTTAAGAGAAGGGTGGACAAACACCTTCCACAACTAGCACATGGCATCTTTGTCTTTTCAGGACAATGCAGAAATGAATGAACCACACCATAGGGTCAGATCCTCTCTTGACCTGGGCTTCTGTAGCTGTGGGAATAATTTGGGAATTTTTTTTTTCCATCATTTCCTAAAAAGTGTATGTGATAACACAATGAAATAGGTTAGATTTGATCTAGGAGAGTCAGTTGAGTGCAGCTGAGAAAATTAGTTGACCTGAAGTGCTTTAACCTGATAATTTTTATAAAGTAATTAAATCTGTAACTTTAATCAGGAAGGTGCCAATTCTTTGATGAAAGGAGAAGCAAAGGAGACAAGGACTTCTAACCTGATCAAGGAATGTTGACTTTAATACAGATTAATTCAAAGGCTGTGCCTCTTACAAACAATGTAAGTTTAGATAAACAATCTGGAGGGAGAAGTGTTAGCATCTGATGAGGTTAAAGCTACTAAGAAGGTGGTGGCTCTATAAGGGGAGAGCTGGTGGCCTGGTCTAAAAGTAGATAGACTTGTGGACATCTAATTCCCCAGGAGCACAAGAGATAAGCTCTGTGGTGCATCATCTGATGCTCCTCTTGTACCTGAGGACTTGGTTAAACTGGAAGTTTGTTTTAGGGGCATTCAGGAATTGTGAATGCATGACTTCAGGCCCCTGTTACAAAACCAGTAAAAATTACATGTGTATGATTTACACTTGATGTTTTTTCAGATATAGTGAAAGTAACAGCATTGACAAAGATGTTCTTAACAGTTTGTTTGTACTGCTGAAAGCTACTGGTAACTAACACCTAAAATGAAGCTGTAAAGCCTAATTCTTCTATGCTTGCAGATACTTCATCATGTAGAAAACTTGCAGCTGCTTGTTGTGTAGTTTGTGTCTGTCTTTTGCTATGTTACTGTGTTTTCGTTTGGACATTTAGATAATGTACAGATTCAGGTTTCTCTTACTGACTTGCTCCACAAGGTAATTCAATGATATTTTAAATTATGCTTTGGAAAGGCTTTTCTCTGAATTTCACATGCTTCTAGTCAGCGATGAGTAAGGCAGACCCTTTGCAAGGGATTGTCCTGTAGAAAGCCCGTAGGCTTCCCAGCACACACAGTTGCTTCTGGCTCTGCTCTGTGGAAATGTGGTTTTCTTTCTGTAATTTCTTCGCTTAAGGATCTAGGTCTCTTGGGATATGTGCACAAATAAAAGTTTGCACCTTGACCCTTATTTGTGTCTGGCCTTGCAAGCTTAGCTGTTGAGATATTTGCTGATAGTCTGTCCTTTTAAAATGGACTGTAGAATAAGCTAAGGCATCCATGGAAAACTTTGAGCTGTGTGGAAGGTGATGATTGCTGAGTGGACAGAAGGCGGACTGAGAAGTACCTCTAAAAATATTAGTCTTTGTTACCAAGCAAAACACTTACATGAGAGTGTGAAGTGATAGGAATGAAAATGAGCAAGTGCTACAGCCAAACTAAAACTTTAATTTTCACTGGGCTGAAATTTCTCTGGTTTGGCTCATGCTTGGATCTTGTTAGGAGAGGGGTATCTTTTCAACTGGAATAAAAACCCTTTCATGTTGTTTTTCTCTTAAATTAAGGTCTTCCACTGTAGGCTGGCAGGCCAGGATTGTGGACTTCTGGTTTTCTGGTAATTTCTCATTCAGCTTTCCAATTTGGCTATACAATCACTTAGTTACTGAGCTGAAATTAGTCAAAACAGAGACTCTTTCAGCAGTAAGATCAGAAAAAGGTCTCATTTTAAGACAAGGCAAAATTGATTGTATGGCCTGATACCATGATTGCAGTGTGTTGTGTCCCTTCTCTTAGCCCATGGACACTTGGGATACCATCAAATCTTGTTAAGTGCAGGGAGTGCATTACAATTCTTGTGAAAATTTTGTGGACTAATTTTTTAGTTTTCTAGGATTTGAGCTGGAGGTTTAGTCTCGTTAAGCTTTTCTTGATTTGCCAAAGTTTGATTTATATATTTGTTTCTTACTAAAAGAACTACTTTTTATATATGTGTGTGTGTGTATGCTATATGTTATATATTGATATAGGTTCTTCCTTATTTAATTGTAAATTAAATATGAGTAAAAATAGTATTTTAGGCTAAGTGAATATTTATTTGTTTGAAGTAGCTTAAAACCTGTACTGCTTTAGGCAGTAGTTGACAAAGAGGATAGGCATGCAGAAGCAAAATACTGTTCCTCTGAAGCCTATGTTATGTTGTACATGGAAGGCCTGTCCGTTGAGAAGGGAGCCCTATTCTTTTATTTAAAAGGTGTAATTTGCAGATTTCCAGTACTGTGGCTACTGAAATCTTTAGTAGGAGTAGCCTTTGTTTTCAGCAGACAAAATGATGCTTGCACTAAGCACGTAATTGTGAAATTTCTTCTCTTCAAATGTAAAGCTTCTTGCACTGGCCAAGTGGAAGGCAAGGCCATCTCAACTAAAGGGACTGCTGTATAGAGAGGGATTATAACTCTTGATAGTGGAGTCTCTTGTAGCCTCCTCTCAAGTAGTTTTACACTGCCCCTTACTGGGGGTCTCTCATAGTGCAAGAACTAAAGGAGATCTGGGTGCCTAAAAGTTTGCGCTGCTTTCAGTTTTTTGTGCTTTTTTTTCCACCTGAGCTGTGAACTAAATAAAATAGAGTGCTTTTCTTGTGGGTCAAAACGGCCTAAAAGTTATTTTACATTTTCTTTTTAGCGTTTCCTGAAGTTTGAATGTTTCACTGTGTCCTTTGGTTTTTTTTTTTTTTTAAACCTCCCTGTAGAGTTTGGTGATAATGGGTTTTGATACACATCCTAACTGGTGGAAGCCATGAAAGCTTTGAATGAACTAGCATTTGTCTTTCATTTTTAAACTAGTGACCAACAGATGTGACTTTGGACCACACTGTCACACATTGTCATTCATTCCAAATTAAAAGACCTGAAAGAATGAGAAATTAGAATCAGAGAGAATTTAGCCTGTTATTTCTGGGAAGTGAGATAGAGCTGAGTCCACTAGATAAACTTAAAACAACCTCGCCATTTGTCTTTGTTTGATAATAGTCTGTAGAGTTGAGGACATTTTGTTTAGTTAAATGGGTTGCTTATCCAAATGCATTTGGACAGAATGATAAATGGGTAGAAACAATGCAGTGAATTTTACAGTTTAAAATTGCAAGGTTGATTTGTCTAATGAGTTCTGTTCCCATTGCAGGTGGCACAAGTAGCGATCTTATTAAGGAGTTACTTTTGTATCTTGCAGTGCTGACATGGTACAAATGTAATGTGACTCTCCTGCTATACTGTAGATGCTACTGAATTACCATTTTGTTGTGTAGAAGGAAGTTCTGAAGTGCTTTTACCTTATTGATACAATCAATTGTATTTCCAAAATTGATCTTAAAAGTATAAAATGCCCCCATAAATTATTGAACATTGAGCTTATTTTGTATTTCAACGTTCATCTGTTTACATCTGAGATATTTTAGTGGGGGGAGGGCTTTTCAACATTTTTTAAGTGCAGTAGATACCTGGTGGGAATCAAAAACCCAAAGCACTGACCTGGCTAGACTCCCAGCTCCCCTTGTGATGCACAGTTAAGTACCCCACTGCAGGAACTAATTACTGCAGTTAAAAGATTTGTTAAAATGCTTAAATACTTCTTGACAACCTGGGTGTGTAGCCATATAGTACTGAGTTTTAAACCTGGTGATTTGTGCTGGGCTTAATTTGGTGAAGGAAAAAAACCTGCCAGGGCATGGATAAAAGGCAGCAAAAGTAGCCCTTGTTACGGACAGCTTCCCTCCACTTATGGTATAGAACAGTCTTTCTGTGTAACAGCTGTAATCTCCTTTACACAGTGAGGGTAGTGATGAACAAAGGGTGACAGATTTGTAGCTGAGTATTTTGATTAGGAGGGGTGATCTGTGATGCATGGACTTAATAGAAGAAAGTATAAAAATGTCTAGGAGAAAAAATGCATTTATTCTGAGATTATCCAAGAGTTGGGAACTGGCACTGTAAGGAAGAAATATACCATTAAAGTATTACCAAAAAGTGGTTTTCAGTAGCTTGTTGACTTAATAACATGTTAGCCCTTGTTAGCTCTATCAGGCCTGTCAAAGACCACATTCTAATAGGACAACACTGTTTGCAAAAACTGTTCCAATTGGTTGCACAGAGCAACTGAGAATCACTGTAGCCTCATGGTTTGCATAATTCATGAGCTAGTCTGTAACTAATTGCTATGAAGAATTCATGTAGTCTAAAGAATGTAGTCACAAGAATCAGTCTCCTCTAAGATGTGCAATTGGATGTTCCTAGCAAATTGTAAAGACCTGGACTAGCTCTTTTTCCTAGTACCTAAAACTATCCATTTAAATGGGCATAATTATTGGAAATGTTATTGGTGACAGTTTGTGAGTGTTCCAGCACTAACTGGAAGTATCTGAATACTTACCTAATTATCCAGTCACTTAATTCAAGGGAGTCTACTCCATATCCAAAAAGGTTTCCTGAATGACTCTGACATTCTTCCTAGATCTACCAAAAGCTTAATGCTGTTGAATGCTATAAATGTGTTTCACATGTGCTCTCAAAGGTCAGCATTTTGAATGCCACAGTAAGGAGAAGAAAGTGATATTTATCAAATGAATTGTGCTCAGCAACTGTGTCTAAAAAACTCTGACTTCAAAAAAAAGCTATGAAGTCAGAGAAAGGTTAGCTAGCCCTTGTTAATCTGAACTCTTTTATCCTGCCTAATGAAGGGAAGCAACATCATCAAGCTAATCTGCAGGCTGGAACTGTCAGTACTGTTACTAATTTTGGGGTTTGGTAAAAACAAGACTGAATGAACCATGAAAAGTAAATTAATGATAACCTAATTTTGTATCCCATGCAGGTTTTCTCAAGTTGTGGAAGTAGCAGGGCATTTGCTTGCTAACTGACCCCAAAACTTGTGCTCTACCTTGCAAAGGGCTCACGTGGAAGATATTTACCTTCACATATTCCACAGTTCTCTGTATCAGAAGAAAAAGACTTTGTGTGCAAGAGTGGTTCAAGATGACGATGTAACATTGCTAACACTGCAGGTCTCCTGAGAATAACTGGCTTTGTAAGAGGCTTCTCCTTCCCTCACCTATTTTTTTTTTTTTTTTAATAACTACTTCTCTCAGTAACTACAAGCAAGATGCCAGCCAAGACACCCATCTACTTGAAAGCTGCTAACAATAAGAAAGGGAAAAAATTCAAACTAAGGGATATCTTATCTCCTGATATGATCAGTCCTCCACTTGGAGATTTTCGTCACACCATACACATTGGAAAAGAGGGACAACATGATGTTTTCGGAGACATCTCATTTTTGCAGGGCAACTATGAGCTATTGCCTGGAAATGAAGGCGAAACCAGAGTTAGCCAGTCCGGTGTCCACAATGAATTCTTAAGGGCAAACAGCACTTCTGAATCCATGTTTACAGAAACTCCATCACCAGTGCTCAAAAATGCTATTTCCCTTCCTGCCATTGGTGGTTCTCAAGCCCTTACACTGCCTTTATTGTCACCAGTGACATTTAATTCAAAGCAAGACTCCATTAGGTCATCAAGAAATCCTAGGCTTAGCTGTGAGCCAGTAATAGAAGAAAAACTGCAGGAGAAAAATAAAGAGATGGAGGATGAAGAAACATACAAAGATGATATATGGGAACAAAACGGTTCTTCTTCACATTTTACTAACAGTAGCGACAGTCACTCATCCAGCTTTTCTGAACGATGCACTGATTGGCAAACAGTCGATTTATTGGATGACAGTCGGCTTTCATGTGAACTAACCAAGACAAAGACTAAGTCAGAAGAATCCCTTTCAGATCTTGCAGGCTCTCTTCTCTCATTACAGCTTGACTTGGGGCCCTCACTTTTGGATGAAGTCCTCAATGTAATGGATAAGAATAAATCTTAGAACTGGTACTCTCTTGCTTCTTTATAAGTGATTCACTTAAACAAAAACAAACAAAAGACCACAGTTCAAAAGTAGATGCTTAAAAATCAGCTGTATTTGCAGTTGTTTGATGGGTTTTCTAAAAATATTCTTAAAATACTATTTTTTTACCTATTGTTTTTCATGATTTTTATTACACTAAATTCTCATATCAGGAAGGTAAATTTTAATAATAATTTTCAGCAAATACAAAATGTTTTTAAGTACCAGTATTAATGATCAGAAACTTAAGAAACTGCGTTTGAGGATGATACTGATTGTGACATTTGGTTAGTTCACTTCTACAGGCTTCTGAATACGTGAGAATCTCTTAATGTCAGAAGGGAGACTGATATTAATAATCTACTTTTATAAATTATTACAATATCACTTTACGTGTAGGCCTCTATCTAGAACCTTGTGTTTGAGGGTTTTATAGTGTTTTTCTTCATTTTCCATAGTACCATTTCTGTTATAAATTCACCATAACTACTTTCTCAGTCTTATACTACCACTATGAATTCACATGTGAAGCGTTTGAAGGCTTTTTCAGCTTGAATACCTGGCCCAGAGTCTCAGCTGCTTTAAATGAGTATGCACAAATTTACATAAGTTGAGGCTTGGGCCTGACATTGTATATGAAATGTTATGTTGTAAGCAGGTGACACATGCAAGATATTATGGTTAAATTATTTTAAAAGTTGAAATATATTTTCTGTGTGCATATTGGCTTTTTACTGCAGAGCCTACACATACAGTATCTCATCAAAATAGTTGCTTGGCATTATTGGTGCTCTTCTGAAAATTGTATATTTGTGTGTTTGAAGAGAAATATGTATTAATAGTCCTTGCTTTTTACTTCATTTATTTCCACAACATGCTTAAAATTGCAACTGATTATTTTACTTTTTGAAGAAGGCACTGGTTATTCACAATGCTAGTGATGTGTGCAGCAACGGCCAATGTTTGCAAAATGTGGATCCTTCAATACAGTACCTACGTGGATTGCATAAATAGCTTGTGCAATACAATAAAAAACCCTTTAAATTGCTATGTCTTTGTGATTCACTATACAGCCTCACCAAAACATGAAGTTTTGTTTTCTGCTGTAAGGAAACAGACTAGTTGCAGAAATATGAGACCAAGGGGCAAATAAATTCTAACTTAATTCAGTTGGTTTCTCCAATTCAGTTTACTTCCTGAGGTTTTAAGGGCAAACTCCAAGCAGATAGGATCCTCTGGGCTATATATACTGATTTAAAGTAATGGTAGATAGGAGAGTAATACTTTGGGCCCAGTGAAGTTAATGGCAGAGTTCCAGTAGCTTTCACTGAAGTGTTAGGTAAAATCCCAGCACAGTATATAGACTGTTCTTCAACAGATAACAATATTTATCTGTATCTTCCTATAAGAACATGTACTTCGTGGATTATTTAATAGATAGTATATTTATCCATAAAATTTCTAGGGCATCAATACCAAATAAAAATGTTCCTTCAGCATGTTTTAGGAACACAGTCTTTACCCCTGTTAAACACATCTATTATTGTAGATGCATGTCTCAGTAATGCACAGTCTCTCATATTATTCCTATAAATGAGGAAATGAGATGTAGAATGCCCAAGAACTGTGTTTATTTTTAAGGTAATGTTTAATTGCCTTTAACTTCATATTCTTTGTGTGTAAGCCTGGATCAAATTTTGCCATGCACTTATAATCCAAGAAGAATGGTGATTACTGTAGTGCTTTTTCTGTTGTAGAAAGCAGGTTCATAGCTCTGCTTGGCCACGTTTCTTATGGGACCTGGAGATTTAGAACCTAAAGAGCATTTAGGCCAAAACTTTCACTGGAAAATTCTGTCACTCATTAGCATAGGGGAAGTTTGGTTGAAATAGGGAATTAGACATTTTCTGTGTAAACCAGCTTCAAATACCATGATAAGAACATTAAAAGTACTTGCCGAATGGAAAGTCATTATCTTGTAGAGCTTTCCAATAAAGTATTCTCTAGAAAGCAAAACCAGATTCCATTAGCAGCTTTTGCAGTCATGTAATTTCTGCTTTGTCCTGTTTAATATTTTATTTCCTGGCTTAGACTGCTGAAAAGTGTCCCACTATTGCAGGATTTTTTAGTCTGTATTATCCTTTCTATGTCATTGCTCTTCTAAATTTGTAAATCCTTAAGTCTTGTGATGAGGGTGGGTGGTCTGAACTAAAATAATAGTCATTGCTCCAGGCAAAAAAACTCCTGTGTTGGGGAGGAGAACCATTTCTCATGTCAAGAACAGGAGTTTTGCACTGGCAAAGCAGATTTCATATTTCTTTAAAGCTTTTTTGTTACTTCCCTCAGAAGCTGGATCCCTGAGTTGTTCAGATCTGTTCAGCCTTAATGTAAAGGCCTAGAAGATGCAAAGTTGAAATATGCTCAGCTTCTGTTCTGATATGGTCTTCTGTAAAATACTGCTTTGTGTAATCTGATCTGGCATCTCATCTGTCAAAATATAGCTTGTCAGATCAAAATCTAAATTTCTGGTTTGTGAAAATCTCTGCTCTCCTGAAGCCTTGATATAGTTTTTAACTGAAATGAGACTTTCCAAGAAGGAGTGACACAGCAATTTTTCTGAAAACCAGCATCCTGCTGCAAATTGGCCTTGTGGTCGTTGCATCAATTGGATATATATATCTATATATATATATCTATATATACCTATACAGATATATATAGAGAGAGATATATATCCAAGTTGCCTTGGCTATTGCATCAATTTTATGTCCATAGGAAAAGTGTGCCAACTGTACAACTGCAACAGAAAATTCCACAGCTGCTTCACAACTCTTGTAGTATGTCAGAAAATACTTCCCCATCACTTCTAGCTGCAGATGTACAGTGGAGGCCTAGAGATGTAATCTAAAGGTGCCAGAAGAAGAAAGCAGAGGCATATGCCTGCTTCCTACATGAGTATTTGCAAAGTTTCACATCTGTACAATCCTGCAAGCTAAGCTATATTCAATACAGTAGAAAAATATACCTGATAGTCCAATAATCATCCAATTCAAGAACCTTTGAACTCCTGTCAGTGTAACCCTGCCAGCCTAACTGAGGTGATCAGTATTGTGTTGAGGGTGTCATTGGGAGATGGAGAGCAGGTCAAATGCTGGGAAGTGTACAACCCCACATGGATCTCTGTCAGTTTCTAAGAAGGACCAAATCCTGACATTGAGAAGCAAAACAAGCCTCCAAGCTAGATTTCAACTGAAAGATGGAAAGCAGCTTGGCAAGGAGGCTAGCAGAAACCCTGAACTTGAATTCGTCCTCTTGAAACTTCAATGTACTTGAAGGTATCTATTTAATTTCACCTGTTTACTTATACCCATACAAAGTGTATATAGGACAGCACCATCTGGATTTGCTGGCAAATGGGCATAAATAACTACATTATATGTGAACATGACAGAAAAGGGCAGAAAATCTAAAAAAAAAATTAGTCCAAAGGCAGTCATAAACTAGTCAAACCCTTGTTTAAGGATGATTTTAGTCCTTTTTCCTTTTTGCATTTATTGGTGTTAACAAGGAAGCTAGTTAAGGTTAGAGCTGAAGGATGTTACCTAATTTGTGTAGGAAATTCTCAACAACAGGAATAGACTAAGGCCAAGTTTCTAAAAAGCATGGGAGATACTGGCTCAATTTTTTCCCCTTCTTGCTAAAATTGATGAGAAAAGAGACAGTTTGGGTGGCTCCCTTTTTGAGAATGTCATTCATGACCAGAATCGGAAGCAGCTGTTTGAGATGCCTAATGTAAATAACCCAGATGCAAGCCTAGCAGAGAAGGTCCTGCATCTGGCATAGTGAGACCAAATAAAGTTTGAATGATGCAAGAAGAAGCGAAGAGACACACAGGACTTCATTCCAAGGAGAGAAAGAAATGGTTGTTGTCAATTAAAGGAATCAGTGACTCAGCTGGACTGCTTGCATCCATTTGCTTTCCCTATTAACACAAAGTACGGCAATACATCTGTTTCCTATAACGCTTTTATTTTATGTTTTTTTAAAGAGGTTTTATGACCCCAAATGTAAGGCTGGATCCATCACTGCCTGCTTCTCTCTAATTGGTGTTTTACAAGTGCTAGAAAATCAAGGAAGTACCTAATACCTTCTGTTTACTTTTGAATATTTTATTTTCTCCCTATAACAGTTATAAATGGACTGATTGTCTCCTAGTATAAATTAACATTGTTCCAATACAATCACAGATTCAGATTTATACCAGGGTATTCCCATGGAGAAATAAATTTCCCAGAATAATTACAGCAGAGAGAATGTTCTTTTTCATGGCTATCTTGTAGTATGACTCTACACATTGTTCAAGCTATTTATCTTCCTCATTGCCTAAGATATTTCTAGCTTGAGCTCAGAGAAACTATGACTTCAGGTTTCTGGGTGGGTGATTTCTAGCCTGTGCTGTTTCCTTTGCTTCTTAAGATAATCACATATTTAGGAACCTTTCTCAAATTAGAACCTCCTGTCAGGGTGAAACACAAGCTGTGGCAGAGTTGGAAACCAGACATCGGTGGGGCAAGGACTGAAGGCCATGGGCTGAGATGAAATGGGGCTCCTGAGCCAGTGGATGGGGTGGGATCTAACTTAAGAACCCTGACAACCTCTGGCAGAATTTTGTGGGTAATCCTTTTGATCTGAGAGATGGAGTTTAATTTTATCTTCAGTGAGTCATAAAGAGTCACAAAAGCCATCTAACACACAATTAGATTTTGGTTCAGTACAAATGAAAGAGCCTTGGGCCATTCTCTGTTTGCTATGTAAGATAGAACCATCAGTCAAAGAAAAGTCAAAGCCTTTTGCTCGCTTAGCAAATTGCCAATGCTATTCCAGGGCACTTAACTGCCTTACTAAAAAAACGCTGCGGTTTTAACAGACAAAGTGCTGGACAATAATACTAGTCAGGAAAAAAGCTGCATCCACATATTGCAAAGGTAGCTATGTTTTGGTAAAATTCACACCAAGTTAGATACCACATGTCAGCACTTAGCCAAGTAGATTTTTCACCAGTCCCTTGTGGCCTCCTTTCAGCTCTTAAGTGCTTGGAGGTCACAGTCCCCAGATATGCCCCAGATATTGTCACACTACACTATAAGATGATCTCATGCACTTGTGAAAGGCTAGTGGACCTGGACCTTTGCTTTTTGCCAGACTTCTCCATATATACTGTCAGCTCAGTTGCACCTAATGAAAGTAAGTCAGGCCCAGACCCAACGCAGAGCCACAACCCGCCATAGTGGAAACTCCTTACCATCATTTGGTCCTCAGGAGCTATCTGTTGGAGTATCAGCTGGAGTCAAGACAGATCAGTGGGGACTCAGAGTAGACACCCAGGAATAGGCCCATCACTAGGAATGTGAAGAATAATGCCATCTATTGTGCCAAACACATATCCTGGGAATCTAGACCCAAGAAGAATCATGACAAGTCCTTCAAGATCCACTCTCAGGAAAATCAACTTTCTTGAGCTTGAAGGAGACGGTCCTTGAAGATAAAACTTCTCTCCTGGATCCCTCTTCTCCTAAACTGTATCCCCTGGGCTTCTTCCAAGCATATCTCTGACAGGTTTGAGTCTGCTCTTCTGGACTCTAGAGTTGTGATCTTGCTTTTGCCTGTCTTCCTCCTCTCAAGATCCAGACTTTGACTGTCATGGTCACTGCACTTCAACCAAGGCTGTCCCCTAATCTTCAGATCTTCAACTGTGAAGGCTGTGATCCACATGGATCCACATGGACTAAAAACGCCCTCTGTATTATAGCACAGGATAAACTCTAGGCTCAGACATGGTGCACACTTAAAAAGAAAAATGTGCATCAAGAATAATGCTATGAAGCACATGCTTACTGCCATTATGTTTAAACATAATAGACAATTGGAAGAAAAAACCACCTTAACTGAAAACCTCCTTGGAAATCTTTCTAAAGACAGTATCAGAATCAAAAGAAATACTTTTAAATGCTTGGGGTCCCAAACAGGTACCCCTGACATCTATTTTATAACGTGATAACTGGACGGCTTATTTGTTTTCTAGTATCTATTCTCTTTATAGGAAACAGAATGCCAACAGATATTTTCAACTTCTGTGTGATACTGTAGGATCTTAGCTCTGTCTCTCAAGGCTTCCACCTATTCCTTTTTGCTAAAGCACTGTGCTGCAGTACAGAGGAATTTCTGGGAATATATTAACTTTTTCTCCACCTTAATTTCTAGTAAATTTCTTCTTGTGGGTTGCAAAAATTGTGGGAATATGTTTAATCATAATATTTCTATTTCCTTTCCTGGCAGATGCACATATCTGCAATTCATGGTTCATGTATTTATGTTTAATCATCAAATATTTTCTAAATTCCGAAAAGCTTCATGTCACTTGTTACTTTGTCCAAACAGCTCTCACTAGAAAAATGCAGATGGAGACAGTAAATTAACAAACCAACTGTAAAGGTTAACCTTCTGCATCCACAGGGTTCCAAGAGCTTTTGCTGCACTTGACATATGAAATTACTTTTGAAAGTAAGCCTCAAACACACTAAATTTTAACTAGGGTTCTGTAGTGAGCCCTATACCCTGTGGCAGAGTTGTTGGAGTCCCAGCCACATTAAAGAAGTGCACACTGAGGAATACTGTTTCTCATACTGAAGGTAATGTGCTTTCCAACACTGACAGTTGTGCTTGCGCTGTCACAGTGAAGGGAGTTTCCCCTGGCATTGCAGGGCAGAAAACGAGGCTAACAAAAGAACAAAGGGAAAGAGAAATATTTCCTTGACTAAAGCACTAACCTGAACTTCTAGGCTCTCTTGGCTCTAGCACAGACTTGGTCTGTGCCATGAACTTGGGCAAATTAATCTCTTTACAGCTGAGACTTACACCACTAGAATAAGAAGGATAACACTTTGCTTCTAACTGGGTAAAATTCTGTCAAATTAGGTGAAAAAATTTACAGGTAAAATGTTTGGAGGGTAATGCTTAGCCTAAGAGCATTAGCTGGGGTATCTAAGGCTTACTGTTATATGGAACTGCAGTGCTTTACTAGACTATATACAACATGGTATTAGAAATACCTGTGTTTAACAAGACTGTATAAGATTTCAATAATAAACACCTTAAATTCATATTTTCTCTAAACTCCCATGAAAAGCTGCATCGTTTAAAGGAAAAAATCTAGGCTTTGCTCTCAGTTTGAACAGTAATGGACTATAAGGCAATATGATTACATGACTTGGAAAAGAGGGCACAATAAGATAGTGATAGCTTCAGGAAATCTAATATTCAAGGATTACAAGCAAGGCATCTAACTTATTTGTTTGACTACTATTGTTTGTCTTTTTGGAACTGGTGGGGGAAAAGACACATCCTGTGTCTGGAGAGCAGTTAGAATAACCTGGCTGTCATCACAGTTCAAGAAATAGTACAACACATGGCCCGCAACACAGGGATATTCACTGCACCATGACACCTTAGCAGAGGTCAAATTTGCGCAGAATCGGTTAAGGGTGAACAGGTGCAATCAGACCACTATGAAGTGGCTCTCTGGTTAAATCGTTCTAAGTGAGGCATGGGACACTCTACCCTAATGGTATTTGTAATCTTAAACTATCCTGGAGCCACAGAGTATCTGACACTATTCCTAAAGCAAGCCAGCAAGAGAAACAGACATCCTCAATTACTGCTGCATCATGAAAAATATTTATCTTGTCAATATTGTGGATTGCTCCCTGATGTGGGAGTAACTAGAAAATATTTTCCTTTCCTACAGTTATTGAATGAAAAAGAGGGAACCTGTAAGTAGTCTGCATGTGGGGTGGCATCTTTCACCAATCCTTTCATCAGGATGAGAGACAGTCATATAGAAAGGGGATTACTTAGTACTTCATGCAACAAAAAATTGGCTCTGTCCCATAACCTGTAGGAGGCTGTGGCACTGCTAATGAAGTCTCAATGCCCTTAACCAACTTAAAAGCCCTGTAGGCTTTTCTACTTAATTTCGAAATTTGTTCAGCCTATGTTGGCGTTAAGCAACAGAGACAGTGCACATGAAAGCTAAGAGCCTTCCGTGGAACAGGAAGCATCAAGATAAAGCTAAAGAATGCCTAGCTCACCTCTGCCATGTATGTTCTGTTTCTTCTACTGAAAACTGAGCATAGGAAGGGAAAATGAATGTCTGTTTGGGTCTTGCTCCGATCTCAAACAGGATGTTGCGAGGACATACCCCAAAGCCAGAAGCCTAAAAGCACACCAGTTTTTGCGCAGTCCTAAAGCTTTCCCTGGATTTGTGGGCTTTGCTTCTTCAACCATGCACCTTGTGAAGTGTTGCAGATGAAAGTGTGCCCATTGTGCCTTGCTTTCTGTGAGTCGACACACTTTTCCATTTGTAGAGCTCCTCTCTTAGTTCTAAAAATGGAATATAGATTAAAAAAAAGTCCTAGTGCCTCTCTCTCTCTCTCTCCACTGTTAACTTGGATTTGCAAGGTGTGTTCTGAAAGCTTCCTTGCTACATTAAATCATAACCATTTAGCCCTTGGCATGTTGGGAGATACATCATGCCAGTGGGCCAATCTGAGGAAAGATCACAAGTTAGTGGCTGATCCACTGAATAATGCAGCTTTTTCTGGTATAGAATAAAACCCAATCTATAACATTATATGCATTTTAAGACATAAGTATGCACACTCATACAAATAAACCAACATTACTAATGCTTTAGGGTTTTAAAGAGGTTTCATGTCTTTGGGAACAGAAAATCCTGTTTCTGTTCCCAAAGAACAGAATCCTGTGTAAATTCTCTCATGTCTAAAAAGGGCTCCTTTCATGATACACCCTTTTCTGCATTGGGAGAGTATAGGCGTACTAGAAGGGTCTCTCTCAGCTGTCTAGCTGCTTATTTTCACTCTGACTGAAACAAGCCAAAGTTTCCAAAAGTACTTCAGGATCTCATCCATATATAAATCCATACTGAGATTTCCAAGCTGCATTTCTTTAGAAAGTCAGGCTAATTTGTGTACTGTGTTGCAGCCCACACAAAAGTCTAGTAAGTCAGGCAAAGTATAAATTGAGGCTGAAATTGACTTACTGTTTTGATATTCAGATGTGTGCTAAGTGGAAATAAATTTAAATATTAGAGTCCAATTCTGGACTGTTTTTTCATTGTTTCTTAACACATCTTTTAATCTGCTGTGGACAATTCTATCTCTTCCTTATTAGGAAATGTCTTGAAGATGTAATTTAAACTATCTCATAAAAAGTTCATTACTGTCAGGCAGAGATATGTGCAATTGGGCTTGCGCATGGCTATTTTTTGGATTCTGTGAACTGTTTCCTTTTAGGGGTAAATCAGTTGGCAGGGCAAACTTCCACTAGTCTTCATTCAAGGGAGATGAACATATACTCTTATTGGCATTCTATATGTAAAGTATATTTATATCTATATGTAAAGTATAATTCTATATTCTATATATTTCTAGCAGCATTAAATTCATATCAGAATTATTCGTTGATCTGTCCCAGCTTTTCAGGTCAGCCAGCTTTGTTCATTTTTGTATGCAAAACATCTGCACATGAAAGAGTCAAAGTAGGGAGGACACACAATCTGAAATACTGAACTTCAATATTTTCCTTCTAAAACTCATGCAATAATCTATTCAATCACATTTCCTGATTAAATCTACATTTCTTTTGAATGTGCTTTCCTCTCCAGTTAGTGTTTTCTAGTTACAAATGGGTGTATGCTGTAGGAGAGTTAAAAAAGACGAGAAGCTTTGATAGAAAGCTGTGTTGCTAGGAGATATCCTTAGATATTCTAACTGAATAAACCAAGAGTTCATAACTTAAGCTGAAAAAGAACACTTTGAAAAACAAAGTGTGATTGCTGGTTTTCCTTTTTTCCACAATGTAAGATGTTGTTTTAAATGGCATTTCAGATAGATTCCACAAAACTCAGTGATGTCCAGACTGATAAAGGATAAAAAAGAAACAATGAAATATCTCAAATCCATCCATAAAGCTGTAACAACTGAGACTTGTGAGGGATTCTCACAGTACCTGTTAGGCTTGAGGAAACTAGGACTTCTCTACTGTAAAAGTATTTGATGAACTGAAAGCTGTAGACAAGGCCTTAGGATAAGCTGAGTCCATGGTGCTCTATGAATTTTCTTTTGACTATCTGTAAACTAATTTTTGCAGTGAAATTGCGTTTAGCTCCTGTGGAATGAAGGAAGAATTAACAGTTTAAAATATATTATCTATATGTCTGAGCAGTTGTCAGAATGCTCTCAGAAACAGAGCTCTCTGTAGGAAGCTATATGAGTTTATAATGCTCCAGTGATTCTTGGTTTGCCTCCTTCCTCTCTCCCCCAGTTCCTTGTATCAAGGCCACAGTAAAGTACTAAGCATGTCTTTCTTCTGGCCACCACACCTTGAAAAGTCTAGGGCACAAGAAATTGTTGCAGAAATGAATACGGAGTTGGGAAATCTTCACAGAATCCCCGGTTATATTTCCAGTAATACATAGGTGGCCTTGAAAGTTTCCCTCTCAGCCCAGTTTAGACCATGGATATGAAATTTAAACATGACAGGATCCTGCTCTGGAATAACATCATTCAATGTACTTCAGAAAGAATCAGGTATCTCTTGATTGCATAGATAATCACCACTTGTTTTCTATGTTAATTTATTCCTGATGTTTATCTTGGGGAAATTTCAAGATGATCTCATAAGTCTTAATCTCATCCATTTATAGGATTGTTTTCTCCTTCTCTTCTATGCAGTGCTAGATCCAACTGGCCCAAATCCTCCCTACAGTAAGTGTTTTACACCAGAGATCATTTTTAAATTGTGTTTTATAAATAAATAGTTTAGATCTTTGGGTAAGATTTCCCATTAGCTGAATACATTGAAAGAGAATAACCGGTATTTTCACACTCTGCCTACAATCACTTACTGTACCAGATGAACAGTTTCTTCTTTCGGATCAGATAAAATATAACAAGAAATTTAAAACCAGCAATTCTAAACCTGAGCATAAAGAGATATGGCTATAATGCTTTGCTTCTGTCTGTTTAAGATTTGTGAAGAGCCAGTCATTTTAAGAAAAGCCACAGACCCAAGCAAGGCCTCATTGTGTTGCATAGAAATGTGGCAGCCAAGCAGACACCTCTGGATCAGCAACAGGACAGGGAAAAGACAGTATCTTTAAAGACCCTTTATATCTGTTCTGACTAGAGGGTTTGTCGTGGTTTAGCTTGGCCCAGGTTTTTCTAGTAGGGGGGCCACAAAGATGGCTCCTCGGTGAAGCTTCTCAAAGCCTTCACTGAGGAGCCATCTTTGTGGCCCCCCCTACTAGAAAAACCTGGGCCAAGCTACTTATTTACTCCTCTGACTCTGTTAGTAATAAATTAGATCACTTTGCAACCTAAGTTAGTCCTGTTTTGCCTATTCTAAGTGCGTCTTCTCCCGGGTTTCCTTATCTCAACTCATGAGCCCTGGGTGTGGGTGTGTTAATTTGGGGGTACCTGGCATTTGGCCAGGCTCAAACCATGACAGGTTGGAAGGAATTTAATCAATAGCATGAGAATACTAGGCCATAAGAGAAGCCTACGATATAGTCTCTGGATGCAGAATAACAGAATGAGTATTCTAGGAACAGCCATGAGCCTGCTAAAATACAAAGGCAAAGAGTTGTTGGCAAGTTATTTATTAATACAGCACTGCAAAATAATGTAGCTTTGAAATTATTTTTCTAAGTTCCTAAGATGTCTAAGAACACATATCCTAGGAGAAACTGTTCTGAGGAAATAGTGACAAGTCCTTCATTAAAGGTAGATACCTGTCTATGTTTCTCAAAAAAAATTTTTAAACAAACACTTTATGAAAGTTATGAAAGCCCCGATCACACTCATCTTTCACTCTCTCTCTCTCCTCAGCTGTAGAAATAACAAAAAGGTCATTAAAATCAGAACCTATGTGCCTATAATGCCCACAGTAGGAAATCAAGCAAGTTAGTTTTGTATTTAGTTATTAATGCAGTGAGATCTGAAGCTTGTCCTTAGTTCTACAAGTAACAAATTCCAAATGCAGTAAAGCCAAGTCCATTTTTCTCTTGCTCACAAGGCAGCCTGGATTCATTTCATTGTTCTTGTGGAATTCATCTGCTTTGTGAAGGTCCTGCTCACTGCTGGAGAGGCAGTGGCTGGAATTACTTCAGTACATGTTTGTTTGTAGACTAGGTCTTGAAAAGATAAAACTGCAATAAAGTCCCATTTATAGACTATTTCGTAGCAAAGTCAAACCCCATTTTAAACCTTTTGTTTCCACTGCTGCTGTCATAGTTCCAGCATTTTACTCTTGCAGCAGCTTTCTGGTTTTTCCATTCTAAAATCATTAAGGGTCAGTTTGTACCCTTGTGCCAGTGCTGTCTTTGACCCTAAATAGCTTTTTCTCCCAGTGTTTACCCCTCTTCACCAGTGTATTTGTCGTCAGCTTTCATTTTCTCCCTTGATCTTAATTTTGCTAGACTAAACAAGCTGCTCTATTTAAATCTCTTTAAAGGCTTTTCATTCCCTAATGATCCTTCCAGCTCTTTTCTGCAAACATTCTAGTTTAAGTTCATCTTTCCTGTACACAGATGACTTTGCAATTTCCTAAAAGAGATTTCACCAGTTTTTGGACTTCACAGTTTGCATTGGTAGAGCCTGCTAGAGCCTTGGACCTTGATTAGCATTAGTGATTTCCTATATCCTGCATGAAGTGAGAAGCCTCTACAGACCGCAAAGCACTGAAGTGTGATGTTAGTGCTGACTTTTGTTGCAAAATAGAAAGTGTGTCATGTGGTGAACCAGTTAGAGGCTACAACAGCTGATGTGTTTTTATTTCTACCTAACTGTTCCTGAATTCCTGAACTTAGACTTCTGTGATCAGACCTACTTCTGAAAGGGAAGACAAGCCTCAGGCATAAGCAGACATTATTTGGATACCTAATAGCACTGAAATGCTTTAAACAACCTAAAAGTTGTTGTGCATTTGTGTGAATTAGATGTGTTTCCACAGCACTTCCGTCTTCTTGCTACAAGGCCACATTTGTGTCCCCCTCATTTCCAGCTGGATGTTCTCAAAGCACTGGTTGATTTTACTTTGATAGAAAGCTGATGGGCTGTGCATTTGAAAGGAAGACCCTGTAGACATGGATATTATGCACCAACTATTAGTGCAGATGCTGCCTTGCTGCACACCGTCCTGCACAATGACCCAGACTGCAGCAGCAAAACAGATGTTTCTCTGCAGGTCTGTTACAGAGCAGTTCTTTTCTCCAGTAAATCCTTATGAAGTAAAGGGATGAACCTGAGCTACATCCCTCCTGCACATCCATGGGGGCAAGAAATTACAGAGAGTTTTTATGCAGTTTCCATCTCGTCCTTTATTGATAAGGTGCAGTGAGGTCCCACAGATCTTGGAATCCAACACAGCTGAGCCACTGCTGAGGGTCCTTCTCAGTACTGAGGGAAATGGAAATGTATCAGAGATGTAGCCACAGTGACTAAGAACTTACTGTGTGGATATGAGTCTCATTTCCTGAGAGATTCTCATTTCCTGGCAAAATTTCTCATTTTTCATGCCACTGTGAAGGAGGAAAAAAATGTGTCTTGATTGTATCTAGGCAGATGTAATTGCAAAATCTGGTGAAAACTCAGTGGCATTTATAGTAATGGCAAAACTCTTTTTGATTTTCCTAGGGCCCAGATGGCCTCAGTGGTAACCATGAGGTATAATATCACAGCTTCCATTTGTCATCCTCTTTGGTAAGGCCAAAAATTCTGCACATGGCTTATTTTAATGGATTTTAATAGCTATAATACAAATATTATCAGAGAAGGTGAAATACAGCAATATGTCACAACTGAGGAAGAGATCTTCAGCTGCTGAGAATTGCCATAGCTTAGCTGAAATCACATTTTATTAGCAAAGAATGTTCCCCACACATTTAGGATATATGAATAGCGAAGGTGTTAGGAACTTTAAATGTGTGTGAAACAACTTAATGACTCTGGTTGAGTGTTGAGAAGCCCCAGCTTTATGTATTGCAGAAGTTCTCCAGAGAAACTGTTAGAGAAACTGAATAACGTACTCAGGGTGTAAAACACATCAACTTTGAAAGAATTGAAGCCCCTGTTATATATTACTGACTACAAGGTCAGTCTCACAAGCAAAGAAGTAATGCGGAAAAATTACTGGAAACTCCTATTTAAAACATGGTACCTTCCAAAATAATTTCTGCAGGCAGTAAGAATTAATGCACTATGAACAAAGCAGTGTTTTCACTATAAACCTTTAAAAAGGAGAAAAGATTCAGCACAAAAACTCTGCAGTTAAATCTCTGATGATTTAGGCTTTTGCTTTTTTAAGCGTTAATAATTTATCAAGAGCCAAAAGTGTTTTCAGAAGAATAACTCCATGCTCACTCATTTTGAAGCAACTTTGGGTTTCTCCTTTTGGTTTCAATTTGTTCTAGCTGCATTCCTTCTGAGTGGGAAAAATAAACCAAGTATTTCTAAGATATAAATAGTTGAGATGAGATGAGTAATTACGTGAGAAGAAACCAGAGCTGATTTGTGATAGATCTAAGTGGCATTACAATAAAATTCATTCTTTCCTACTGGCTCAGCATTGAGGAGGTGATGATTTTATGAAACAATGCTCCATAAAAATATAATGTATTGCAGAACATTATTATATCTTCCCCAAAATAAAAAGTAACAACAACAACAACAACAACAACAACAGCAACAACATTACCTTTTATCTTACAAAAGACATGCAAATTGTGGCACATTAGGTCATTTCAAGAGTTTTTCCAGGTGTTCTTGCTTCAGTTTTGAACCCGAGGAAACCAGCCAGCCCCACACTAAATAACCCTTACTTTTCTCCAACTGTCAAAAGCCATCACTCACCTGCTTGCTTTGGAACCTGCTCCTTCTCAGCAGTAGGAATAGTAGGTGGTATTAACTGGCACATTTTTCACAGTTTGACACCCTTCTTAGCACACTTAAATATTTAGGTTTTCCTCCCTCCAAGCATAAAAGTACAAAGCAAAAGACCATGGAGGACCAAACAGTTTGCGCCTCCTGTGTAATCCAAAGATAATAATGCTTATATTCCTCTAACAGAATCAGTAAATAGATGTAAATACATGTCAAATATAAATGTAAATACATATATTTGTATTATTGAATTAATTGGTTATTTAGATAAGTTATGTTAATATCTATTAAAAGAATTATAAATAGAGAATTATTGAAATTAAACATATCAGCTCTGCATGGTCTTGCCTTTTTCCATTTCTACTTTTACTTCTCTGTAGATCAATGTGTCTATTATAGTGAAATAAAAGAGCTTAAATGAACTGAAAAGAAATTTTTAAGGATCTTTGATCCTCTTTTGCCATCTGCCTCCTTCACATGGTTACATTTTCCTTCAATGTGAAGGATCCATGCTATTCAAGTATCCTTTGTAAGCCACTTCACATCACTGATGGAGAGAATATTTTAAAGGTTAAAGACCAAAAAGTGTGTCCAAATTTAAAGGACCAAAGCCAAATGAAGGAAATAACACACCATTGTTACTGGGGAAGGGTGTCTCACTTCACCTGGTAGGAGAATGAAACTCATTATAAAACCTGCATGCCCTTCCTTGGTATTGTACAACTGTTTTGTAAAATTAGGTTCAGGGAACAGGGGAAGGGCTTATTGTTTATTATTCCTAGATGAGCCATACATTGCTAGGGGAGCCTTATCTACACTCGTTTTACTGCTAAAAGGTTTGACAGAATTTCCTTAGTGCAGATGAACATGTTTATTCAAGTAGAACTTATTCTAGACGCTGTATTAGGTATCTCAGCATTTCCATTTGGGTGTCCACCCAACAGCCTTTCCTGCACATAACTATTTTGGTGACACAGTACACAGAACAGTAATAATAGTAAAACTTTTAAAAATATATCAGATTTGAATGACCTTTTATTCTCAATAGTGCTGCAGTGGAAACTCCTCTCTTTTCCTTTTTAGGAAATGTTCATCTAGATTAATTTATCT
The DNA here is from genome assembly GCA_013397935.1 of Dasyornis broadbenti. Lineage (NCBI taxonomy): Eukaryota > Metazoa > Chordata > Aves > Passeriformes > Dasyornithidae > Dasyornis > Dasyornis broadbenti. The sequence goes on along the minus strand of VZRN01004652.1, from coordinate 60,797 downwards.
CATAGAAAGATCATCACGGGGAAAAATAGATTGGACAATGGAGGTCTTGCAACCTCAGTCGCACAACTGTTGTGAATGTCAAATCTATTGATACAAATGTCAACGTGAAAAAACAAAATCAAGACTGGGAATGCTGGAAGGTTAAATGCAAAAATAGTAATTTTAAGCTCCAAACCAAGCCAAATATTTCTGCTACTTAAAAGTACCATTGAAACTATTCAGTAACACAGGAGCACTATCTGGGTGAAACAAACTCATGTTCATTTATACTACCTCCTGTCATTGTAAAAGCATACTGATAGAGAATATATAGATGGAACTAAATTTGGAATGACTACCTGCTGAACTTCTAATGGAAGGATTATGCCTCTCTAGAGAGCTGTTCCCTGGGAAAGCTTGTGCTCACCTTGGATTTCTTCTGGTAGTAGCATCTCCTTGCCATTCACACCAACATTTTCCTTCTCACCTGAAATGAAGCTGACTGCAAAAGAAAGGAGACAAATAGTAAAGTTACCAACTTTTGTCAATAGGAGCAAGTACAGCAGTTAAAAAGAGCTTTGTAAGTGGGTTTCTGTGCTCTATGCCAACAAAGACTTCAGAGCTTGTGCTTCTCTTTTTTCTTAGTAGCAGAAATATTGCATATATGTCAACCAGTCCATCCCTTAGCCTCACTGAAGCAAAAGTGGTTGCCTTAGCAACAGTCTTTGAGGCACAAAGAGGAAATTTCCCCGTCTGTCTGACCTGGAGGCTCGAACCTTCCCTCTGGGGGACCAGCTGCCCTCTTTTGTCTCTAGCCTAATTTGTAAAACATTTTAGCCTTGATCTGTGTTTAGATTGACAAAAGGAATCTGTATAAAATAAACGAGGAAAGTTCAGCTGTATAAACCTGCTGGCAGCCCAGCAAGAGCCAGAAGCAACAATGCAGAAGACAGAAATCTTCATAATTTTCCTTTAATGCATAGAGACAAGTAAACTGGCATTATTGCTTGTCTTCAGGAGTTGTCACAAACAAGATGAAGTAGGTACTTCCACATGGACAGACAGCAAAGGCCACTTACATTCTCTCTTCTGTGAAGACCTATAGTTTTACCAGACCTGACTTGCAGATCAGTCCTGAAAATATTAACTGTTGATGCTTGGTGACATTTGTTAAACATTGCAAGATCAGGGTACCTAGCATATCTGCCTGTTACATCCACACTAGCCTACTGCAGTATGAGGAACTAGGTCAATATGCCAGATCTGCTACTGGCTTTTATGTGGAGAAATTTACTAGGTCATTGAATTGCCACGTTTTTTTGGGGTTTTTTTTCCCTTTTTTTCAGCTGCAGTGTAAAAAGAGCCTGAGAAAGCAAGAGTAAATCAAAATAGTCACAGTCATGCTCTGAGAAAGCCTTTTAAGGACCAGAGCTGAATCTCACCTGTATCTATCTGGTTAGCATCCAGCTGGTAAAAAAAATGAAGTAGCACTAAGAGCAATTGATGCTGCTGCTCATGGAAAAGCTCTACTACAAGAAACGCTGACAGACTTATTGTCCTGGCTGACTGACCAAAAACGCTGATGGTACTTCATAACAAGGTGTCAGTAGAAGTTTAGAGGCAGGGTCCTAGCTGATGCCTTTTGCTAGGATTTTTCTCAGTGTTGAACTGTCTGTTGCTAATAAAGGGGTACTTCAGAAAAGGAATGGCATGATATGCTATCTCTAGTTTTGATGATGCATTGCACTGGCTGGCTTACATGGCAATGAGGAAGCCTGGTCCAATGCCAGGCTTGATGGAAAGCTCTTGTGCATATACATGTTTATAGTCTGGTTTGCTTTCTGCCAACCAAGTGACTGAAGGAGCCAATGCCTAGGATCAAGTTTGTTTCCCTTGGTGGGAACACAGCAGTAACATTCAATGTGCTTCTTGTCTCAATATGCTATTGCTTCACTGCTTGAGAAAACCAACAGAGCACTCTAGTTTATGGACCTGCTTTTACCTCCATTTCTGCCTACACTGTTATTCATGAGGTGGGAACACAAGACAGTTTATGCAAGTCTTCCACTGTGTAAATCATTCTGGCCCTAAAACTGAATGCTAAAATGCAACTTGTAAGTCAGAACTTCTAAAACTGATATTGAGGCAGAATTACTGCTCTGCACTAAAGTGGTTTTGTTAAGAATGCAAACAATCTAGTATTGACTTGAGACATTTTCATCTGTTACTTTATATGAATAAAAAGAAAGCAGGCTAATAGTGCTAACAAACATCAGAGCTAAGCAATTTCATACAGTGATTATATAGCAGAGTTCTGGAAACCTTCTGTCTGCTGCAGCTCCTAGATATTAACACAAGCAGCAGACTAAACAGTTGTACCCTGTTTGTACTGCCAGCTGACAAATGAAGGTAATTAATGGGCAGCTATAAGGTGGAAGAGTCTGGAAAATAGCAAAACTTGTAGTCCTGAAATACATAGCACTGATGCCAGAATATTGATTTTTAATTGCATTACTGTTGCTAAGTGATCTTGTATAGTTTTACATTATATATTGATGTTTACTTAGCTTATTATTTTTTCTTATTTCTCTTCTATCAAATTTTCCCTTTGAACATTTATTTCTAGCTGGACATTAGACATAAAGAAATATCCCATATCAGGTGCAGCTATTCAAGTCAATTGGTAATAGAAGTTGACACTTGTCAGGTCTCTTTAGTTTAGATTTCAATTCTCTTTTTTTGGGTAACATTGACTCTGACAGTGGATAATTACAATGAATACACTTAGTGAAATTAAAATCAATGACCTCGCTGTCTTTGCTCTTTGGGGAAATTGCTAATAGAGTCAAAAAAAGATTTTCCAAATACTCTTTTGGAAGTGACCAATACTAAATGAAACTGGAAAGCAAAAGATTTATGACTGTATAGCACTTGCATTACTGTGGGCTGATTACTTTCTCCAAAATCCATAGTCATGTAAGGTGAACTAAATGTATTTGGCCTCAACTGTAGAGTTTCTTCCAAATTCACAGTTCTCTGCAGGCTGCTTGGGACATCTGCTTTTCTGTGGAATCAGGGAACACACACTCCAGCTTCAGGTTTCAAGTGAACTTTGTTAGAAAATGTTTGGGGTTTCTGGAAGGCTATCAGCCTATGGCTTGTTAGGTACAGAAGACAGTTTGTAGTAAAAGGGGACGGTTATAATGGTCTGGCCCGAGTGACCCACCTACCCCATCTGACGAATTCCATCGTTACTCTAAAAACCTCAGTAGAAAATATCTTTTTATAAAGACAACCAGATGAAATTTAAGGAGTGCAAAACATGCTGAGTTTTCCATGCCTGTGGTAAACTGCTCCAGTAGTTACATACCTCAGTGTTAAAAATGTATTTTATTTCCTGTTGCAAATTTGCTGATTTAAACTTCAACCACTGCATTTTGCTATCCCTATGCCTTTATACTAAAAACTCTTCAATCTGCCTTTAGCACTGATAAAACCCATTCTGTCTGGGGTGTGGGAAGAAAGATAAGAGCAAAGCTAAAAAGCAATGTACTTGCTCTCTCCAATTTTTCAGGAAAAGCATAAGAAGATAGACTGCATTAGTTGCTAAATTTTATCACAGCCAAAAGAGCTTTCTGATATTACGCCAATACGAACACTTTTATTAGATTAAACCATACGCAGGTTATAATGCTTTCTCCTGCACAGCATTTCCCTCATGGTTTTTTGAGTGATTTGTAAGAAAAATATTAACATTCCACATGAGAAAAGGTACAGGCATTTGTATCAGTGTGTTGCCTTGCACAGGGGAAGCTAATATTCCTTTCCAGAAAGGATGTTTCTTAGGACAAAACTTTGGGGATGTGCACATCTAGACACTGTGGCAGGTTCTAGTTTTCATTCACGCAAGAGGCTCAGGCTGCATGTCAGCCATTGTAGCCTGAAGGTAAAATCAGTTCCTAAATGTTATAAAAGTAATTCTCGTTTTAGGTTTT
>VZRN01004652.1:0-56811 GCA_013397935.1 Dasyornis broadbenti | reverse complement strand
TTTTTTTTTTTGGTCTTAGAGAAGAGAAAGCTCATTGTTAGTAGCCCTTGTGAGGAAGGAGAGGCACAGTGATAGATACTTGAGCTAGGTTCCCAAATGCTGGCAGCACTTGGTTGGCCCCTAGCAGTGACTGAGGGGAAAGGCCTGACAATGCCAGGCTGATATGCCAGGGTTTCAGAGTTAAAATAAAACAGAAACTGAAATTCAGTAAACGGAGAGGACACTTAATCTCTTCACCCTCTTCCCACTTGTCCTGTTGTCCTGTTGCTGGCTGTGCACCTCCTTTCTTACACCTGTTCTGGCACACTTTGGGCCCCACTGTGATCTAATTTAATTCACTAGAATGTCAGAGAACTAATTAATTTTTCATTGCGTGTTTTTCAGGTGGGTTTTCCCACTGTTTTAGCTAATGGAGTTGGCACATGAGAAGAACTCTGGCAATTGCCAGCCACCAGCGTGTTGGTGAGGAGCGGGGAGGAGGCAGGTGAACACAGATCAGCCTGCTGTGCCTTTTGAAACCATACTCTTCAATTTTAATCAGAATGTAAAAAGTACATGTAACACCTTGAAATGGAAGGACCTGTCATGATCCACAAGGCAGCAGCGTGGTGAGAGCCTGGAGAAGTCGGGGCTGCGCAAAACGTGGAGACAAGGAGAGCCGAAGGTGTCCCTCAGGGCTCCCACCCTTTCTGCGAGGGCCCCATTGTATCACTCACCCCTTCCCCAGGCGAAGCAGAGGCAGCTCGGGAGCAGCCCCACGCACAGCAGTAAGAATATTGTAACGTTTTTGGGTTTGGTTTGGGTTTTCCAAAATACCTTTTAATTTATATTCTTCATTTGCTTTTGAGCGCTGTCTGCCCTCACCTTTGTGCGTAGCTGCCGCGGCACAGCTGCCGCACGGGGCGGAAGCAACAGGTCCCACAGTGGCACCCGGGTGGCCCGGCGGGCTCAGGAGCTCTGGCATGTCCTGTGTGGCACCAGGAGCTCCGGCATGTCCTGTGTGCCACGGACACCCCCTCAGCCCAGCCGAGGGCCCGTGAAGGAGCCCACTGGCATGCTGCCTCCGTGGGTGCAGCCCCAGGGCCTGGCCGAGGTGGGAGGCTGTGTTTTACCGTGCGGTAAAAAGGCAGAATTCCTGTGCACATCAGACGTGCGAATGGACGCATGGGACAGGAACGTCGCTCAGGCCTCAGGGGTGGTAAAGCTGGCAGCCCTAACAGCACACAGGATCTGAGGGACTTGGGCAGCGTGTCTGCATTTTAATGATAGATTCCAGCCACATATAAAGAAACTTTGGGAATTGATTCAGACCTTAGGCAGTTATTTTTATCTTAAGTTTATCATGTTGACCTGCTGGGCAAAAAAAATAGGAGTTCGTACAAGAAATACATAGTTTTATGACATAAATGACTCCAAAACCATCCCATGCTATACATGTTGTTATTACAGAAAGACTGTTGGGTTGGATAGTGAAAATAGAAATTATTTACACAAATTGCAGTGTGGTGTTCTGTGTGTCTTCTGGCCTTTGTTTGGTTGCTATTGCATGCTTAAATTGAAGACCTGCATTCCTGGCCATTTTTAATTTTCTCCCTGCTCTCTTTTGTGTGCTACTACGTATTTTGTGTCAGTCTGTTGTTTCCATGAACTTAATGTTTTTGAGGTAAAAATCTGTATTATCATTCACTGTCACTTGTTATTTTCATAAATCACTGAGCATATTTAAAACTGTATAACCACAATTTTGTTGCAGCAGAGGAAAAATCCTAATTATAATATCTTACATAAATACTTTGATACAGTACAGTAGCTCTAAGTCATGTGTAAAATGGCCGCTGTTCAGTTTTGTGGGTCTAGTGGTGAAACAAACCATGAAAATAAAGTTGACTAAAACCAGAAAGGAGAGAGAATAGAGTTCTTATGCCAGTTTAGATGAGAAAAAGATAGGGTGTTATTTACGGACTGAAGTATTTACCCTTCCTTGTGTCCTAATGCACTCAGTGCCCATTTTAGCAGAGCACTGCTGTTCTCACAGTGCGTGTTTCACTAGCATTTGCTAACCACCTCTGTATGTTTTGTAATGATTTTTAAAAGGAGAAATACCAGACCATCATATTTGAAATCCAAATCTATCTCTATTAAATGGAAAATGAACATTATAAACCCAGGAGCAGCTAGTGAGCAAATAGAGATTAGCTAACATTTATTTTAAATATTATTTCAAAGTACGGGCAATTTTTTATTTTTTTAAATTGAAGAGTGAGAACATGACTACTTTAGGATGTTTTCTGTTGTCTGAGCAATGACAACACCCTTGGCTAGACAAAGTATGAAGAAAAAGACCAGACTGATGGAGAGTCAGGGCTGTTGTAGCCCTGTGAGTTGTTGGCAGGCCTGCCTGAACAAGGGTCATGCAAACTGGGTTGGGTTGGTAATCACGGGAGCTAAAAATTGGTAATTATTTTCATCTGTTAAGTTCTCAGGCTTTTTCATATATATTTTCAAGGTCATGAGGGACATAAACCTGAGAGAAAGGAAGGTAAATGTGCACTGAATGCAATATAGGTGATGACTCCAGGACTTAGGGCTGGAAGCACCCTTCATATATGGAAGGTCTTACAGTAAAAGTTCTGAGAGTTGGCAGTGCTGGTGAATGGTCTGTTGAATTCCAATTGTTTTGAAGGAAATACTGTGCAGATAGTGCTCTTTACCTGGCTCTAGTTCTTAGCTACTGCTATTGCTATCACCAAGTAGGTAATATATGTGGTGGGGAAAAGGATTCTAAAGAAGGTGTGTTGTAAATGGCTACTCTTTCTACAAAATGTGATGCAAGAGCAAAATCTGTGCACAAAGTCCTGCACATACTTCAGTTTATGGACTGGGGCACAAAACATATGCTGTGTGCAGCCTTTTCCATGTGCTGAGTATGTCTCTAGGATACTTCATCTTTCGCAGCCAGACACGAGTCTTAATTTACAATTCATGTGATCTTCTAATTCTTTAGAAACTAGATGAGGTTGTCAATATAGATGTTTTAATGCTATGCACTTTATATTCATTTCATGGTTTTAAAAGGCTCAATAAATTATTTGGACCTTCTGAATAGTGTCTGATTCCCATCTCAGATTTGTGCCTGTTTTTTCTTACATGTTCCATGAGTGCGGTTTGTAACCAAACACAGAGGCTGTGATTTGTCTCTTGTCATTAGTTGAGCAAATAAAGGATAAAATTATTTGCAATCTAACTACTTTTTATACACCTGTGTTTAAAAACACAGACACCTTTTCTAGGTAAGATAGTGCCTCAGCTGCAGATTGTAGGAAGTTGGGGAGGAGAGGAGGAAAAGGGTATAGTAGGGCATTTATGTCATGCCTGCTCTGCTTTTGGGTTTGGTAGGAATCTACTACCCAGTGGTGACAGAGATGGCTTTCTGTGCCTAGGAGACAATGGATCTGACCCAATATGTCCATTCTTGAGCTTAAAGATTGAGGGCACTCTGGCCCTTGACAAGACATTTTTTAATACCAGAATAAATACTGTCTGCACAGTTAACCTGAAAGAGTTAAGTTTAATTTAGCTTCTTTTATGAACTGCTTCCTAAAGGCTTTTCTGTTTGCTCATCTCCACAGGATCTTAAACAGAGACATTGTGTTGCTATGGAAAATAGTGAGCAAGCAATAACAAATGCTTCCTCACATAGAAGCAAAGCACCCTGTTAACCATCAGACGTACAGATATGACTGAGAGTGGAAAAGAAAACATGGGGAAAAATATGAAACCAGTTCCAGCTTTCAGTCTGGCCTTAAGTGAAATACAACCTTACTTCATTCTTTCAGCACAGCACAGTGTCATTCATGTGGTCTTGGAGAAAGGGTCATTTGCTGATAGCAGTTTCACTGTTTAGGATACCTGCGCAGTCATGAATATCAATCTGAAAGAGATTTTGAAAAGCCTTGCCTGAGTAACACTTCACAGATGAATGTTTTATACTAAGCCAAAAAGAATAAGCGACATTTCTTCTATGATATTCTTAGTTCCAAGAAAATTCCTTCATGAGACATATATGGGAATATAATACGTTAAATCCAGTCAGACTTCATCTTGCCTCCAGTCTCCAAAAGCATTGGAGAGATATGAATAAGAAAAAGTCTGATATTGGCCTTGATCTTTGCTTTGCCACCTAAGATGCTTTCCAGGGTCAGCCTTGAAATTCAACACAACACTGTTCTGTCGGAATAAAGCAAAAGTTGCACAATAGAGCTATTTTATTTTTTAAAGTATTACTGTTACTAGCTTTTTAAAAATAGTCACATAGGGCCCAACCTATTTTTAAACAACTGAATCTTTTCATTCTAAAGTCTCTGCTATTTTTCCATCTATCTGCAGTTTTCTTTTTATAATGTTCTTGACTGTGCAGAGTTACAGTCAATACTCATACAGCACACTGAAGTTGACATTGTAGGTCTTTGTTTCAAGGGACCATTTGTGTTGTGACAGGCAAAGAACAGACCAGTTGCACTGTTTTTACTGAAGACAGGCAAAACTAGGCCAAATCCTATAGCACTAATTCAAGCAAAACTCCAAGAGAAACTTTGCCTCAGTTCATCTAAGAACAGTCAGAAATGGAATTTAGCAGTTCCATATTTTTCATAGTGTACGTTGAAAAGCTCAAATCATCCTTTTTGCAGCTGCTGCTCATGCATGATTCAAAAATGTCTGATTCAATGTAAATGTAAAAATTCAGCAAAAGTATACATCAGAAAATCCTTCAATATAAAGCCCCAGCTATACATGAGATGAAACCTAGTAAACTTAAGACTCCCCACTAGCTGAAATTAAGCTAATTTTTGTTAACAACTACTAATAAATAAGATGGTCTGAAAAGTGCTCAGTGCCTTGTGAACTTAATCTGCAGCAGTTGCACCACATCCGTCTCCCTGAATCAGCAACATATCTATTAATCAAAAGAATTAAATAATGAAATCCAGAGTGTTTTGTCATGTGTGTTTCCTCAGTATTTTTCTAGATCTACATGGTCATGTACACGAGTAGCTAGCTTCACTAGTATCTTTCTTCTGTCAGGAGACAGTATTATATTCTAAGGAGTGCAATAATCCACCCACACACATAAACTTCCTTTTGTAATACATCCTCATTTCATCTACATTTTTCAAGAACTTTCAATTACTCAAAGTACCCTTGGGTGGTATATGGAACTCGGCACCCACAACACTTTTTTTCCCCTAATTTCTAGCTGCAACGGCTGAAGCTGAGGATGTCTTGGGATATGCCCATAATTCTGGTTTGAGTCAGTATATGAAACACTGGATTAATGAGAGACCTTTACCAACTTAGTCACCACTTGGTATGTAAACAGAAACATTTTCCAGTGAGCGATTTAGCCTAAGTTCAAGTTTACAAGCTTAACTCCTTTAGTTCTGTTTCCTGCAGCAGAAATATAAATTAATCATCATTACTTACCAAGAAGGAAGTTTACCTATAACATAGCAAGATGATCCTGTATAGAAAGTAATATAGACTTCTCTGGACATCAAAAACATGCAATAATATTTTACTTCTCCCTTGGTAGGGAATCAAAGAGAGCCTTGGGTATTCCAGTTCAAACCACATCACAGTTGAAGTGTCCAAAGAGAATCTAAAATTTCAGATTCAGCCACTGCTATGTAAAACAATGCCACAGGAACATTCCCGTGTCAAAACCACAATTTTTATAGCCAGCTGAATAGCTCTTTCAGGCAATGAGCAATCAGTTCAAATATATACCTTACTCCAACTAAAACAGAGATCCACTGGATATCTGTTCATGGAGAGTACTTAGCCTAGACTCTAATCTCTAGAAATTGGCATAATTTGAAGGCACTTGAGAGAACAAACACTCAAATTACAGACTGTTAAAGTAGGAAACATGCTGGATTTCTACTGGCACACTTTGTTGGACACTTCTGCAGTTGTGCTGTGGTCCAAATATAAATGCTTTCTGTATTAGCTTGAAAGGTACTAAAGGTCATGTTTTCTATAGATGAACTGAGGTGTGAAAACTTGTAAAAACAAAAAGGATGGGAGGCCTCGAGAGAATGTTTTCTAATCGTGTATGGAAAGCTCTTCTGTGGGTGTGCCACGATGGCTGTAGGGACTGAGTGGTTTTGCATGGGGCAACGGTAGAGGTTGGGTCCCTGTCTTCTGTTGTCTTGTGCAAGACTCCTACCTGGGGAAAGCCTAGTTTCTCACTAGTAAATGTGATCACATTCTTCAGTACCATGTTGTGTTTAAAAGATTATTTCTAGCTGTCTCTTACAGTTTTCAAGGATTGATTTCCGTGTGGGTGAGCATACAACAGCAGGACTATCTTAGGAAACCCCCCCATATGTTTAAATATCCTAATGCCTTAAAATGAAGCTGTTCTGGATAGAGATAGCAGAAGATGCAACTTTATGCACTTTAGCAGAAAACTGAAGAATCACCTCCCACCTAAAAACCCTTTATTTTCTCAAATCTTACTCAGTGTTGTCATTGGTCGCTTTTGCAACCAGGACGTATAAGAACTCCAGTTTTAACTTGTCATGCAAGACTGAAAACAAAGGATATTTGTCCCAAGTTTTCATTACAGACAGTAAAATTCAGAACATCTTTTCAGTTAGCTGTTCTCAAAATAAATCAAATAATATACTAGAAATTAGAAAAAAAATATTTGCTTAGAAAATATAACTTTCATTTATATCACTTTAAATTCACTTCTCAAGTGTACAGGAAAAATACCTTTCTTTTGTGGGTAGGATCTCTGAATGTAAATATCAAGCAATGATGAAGAGTGTATTTTACTTTAAAAACCTCACAGTTTGGGGAAATTTTTCTTAGGATTTTGGAAGGCCTTGAACTTCTCTGACTAGCGCTATCTGCAGTTTCTGGTGGAATTCCCATGGAAGGAAATAAATGTGTCCATGTCCTTTGGTTGGCAGGGAGGAATTCATGGGCTGAATTTCCTTCACATAAAGCTGTGCTCCCAATCCTCATGCCAAAACATCTACTGCTAGAAAAAAGTTGTTTGAATGGTGTTTCAGTAATTTTGAATAATTCAGGCCTCCACATTCTGGACTCCAGACCAATTTGAGGTTTGAAACTGGGATATTAAAGCTAAAGTAATATAAATGGAATGACACATGTGCTTTCCAAGATCTGGAAGCCTGCTGCCCTCCAGGTCTCTAACTTATTCAGGAAATGATCTTTTTTTATAATGTTGACATTCCCATACACAAATGAAAATCCATAGTGTTTCCCGGACCTGACATTGAAACTTACACAAAAGGGACCGGCAGCCTCAAAATGAAATAAAGTGCTAAAGGAAACAAAAGCAATAATCTTGAACTTCGTTTATTGTGCTTCTTTAAATCTTTGTTTGGCAATGTTTCTGTGGAAAGATTGAAGTTTAATTTTTCACACGTTTAACACCTGGTTAAACACCATGTAAACCTATGGCAGTGGCCAAATATACCTCATTAAGGAAAACTCGTGACTACTGTCCTACTGAAGTTCCAGATTTTTCTTTGCACTATCATGAATTGATTCTTTAGAAGCTTTTACAATGAAGCATCTGTCCTGATTTTGTGTGTCCAGATTAAATGAAATACATTTTATTGAATAACCACCTCCGGCTTTGATTCTTCATATGATATGAAAATGTGTTTCTAATATTGCTGTTTGTAGGACAGCAGAGGGCAAATGTTTTTACAAAGTAAACCAAAAATATTGACACTGTAAAAGAGAATTCTTCTTGACACCTGTCAGTATTTGATCCTATGGCTGACATATCCCTTCCTTTTATGACTTGCTTTGGATACTAACTTTTGCCAGCATCTTGGAGATATTCTGGCTTCATATCTGCTCCAAAGTGCTTCAGAGAAGGATCTTTTACCTCCCTCCTATCACTCCCAGAGGTCAGAAGTTCATTTGCATAGCTTTGGAGCAGCCTACTTCTGTAACAATTGGTGAAATGATTACATTAAAGAAAGCAGTGTTGATTTTATTAGAAACCAGAGAGAAGAATTAAATGAAACTCAAGTTGAACAGAAGAAATTTTCCTGTATCTGGCAGCTGCACAAAGTCTAGCTCACCAGGTTACAATCTCATAGTTATTACTGATACATTCAAGCACACTAGAAAAATGTATCTGTGCTTATCTGACCTTTCTCCTCATAATATGGTTCACAGATCTGTTATAACAGGAACTTCAGCCAGCAGCAGCTTCAGGGAAGAACAGTTCTGGCAGTCATGAACAGCAGGGAAGTGCTTCACCCTTTGAAGCTCCCTTCAGCTGAGAAAACTCTCCCTTGTTAGGATAACTGAAATCCAGTTTTTTTCAGTGGCAGGTTGTGTTAAATATATTTCAAGGACACAAAGCCCAAGCAACTGTTTCACCAACTGCAGTTTGTGGCTAATTCCACCCAGTGATGACAGCGTTTCCAAGCCTTTGTGTGAACATTCCAGCTTTTTGCTAGATGTGTTAAAATATGTTGTCCTTATGAACTGAAAAGGGAAATCTTTAGCTTAGCCCACACACGCACTTGCATTTCTCTTTATGGAAGCTCCACTGATCTGTCACTGGGGAAATACTTTCCTCAAAGAAGAGAAACAGAATTATTCTTTCCATACAGTTAGTCAGAATTAGGTAGATTGTATTTAAGGATGTCAAAGATTACTGCTGCCATAAGGCAGGAAAATGCACAGGCTGAGGCTGGCTGATGAGGCTGTGCAGAATTTGATATACATGTTGCTACACTGTAGTCTTCAATACCAAATGCAAGGATACTCTGCCATCAGATTGTCATTGCTTTTAAAATTGGATTGTGATGCTTCATCAAGGGTTCAACATTCCTTGAATTTCTTTAGTTACTGACTGCAAGAAAAAATAATTAGTTGGCAGAACTAAGTGAGTAAAAGTTGGTCTCCTTCTAGAAATCTGTCAACTTCAGGTTCAAAAGCCTGAAGAAACAGCAGACACACAGAAACACAAATCATAGATGGGAAGTGCAAGGGCAGCCATTGCAGTGTTTCAGCATGCACAAGGCTTGAATCTGAAATTTTGCAGGATTGGAGTAAAGTTGGTGGCGTAGGAAATTCTTTAATACTGACACATGAATGAGACTCAGTACAGAGAAATCCACCTCTAACACAGGAATGTGTTCATGTTCATCTTATTAAATCAAACTGTCACATTTAGCATCACTCTCTTATCTACTGAAGGAGCTGTGCTTCTTTCCAGTGCCTGGTCTCAGAATTGAATTGCAGCAATCTCTTCAAAATACCTCATTTTCCACATGTGCCAGTTGTGAAAGCACACAATACATAACCAGAACTGACAGGAGATGGCAGCCATGCAGAGAAAAGTGTGACATACACTGTGTTTTGAAAGAGGAATGGAGGGCCAGAAGAGACAGAGAGGAAGAGCAGGGAAGAGAAAAAGTATGACAGCCTTAAGACATCAAAAGAAGGGATGAAAGCCATGGAAACAATGATGTCAGACAAGGAGCACGAAACTGAAAACAGAGAATAGAAACTATTCACTCTGTGTAGGATAGGAAGGAGGGATTCAAAGACAGTAGAACCTGGAAAAAAAAAGACATAGGGGAGTGAGAGGGCTGTGAAAGTGGTGTTAGAAGTAGTGTACTAGAAAACTACTCTAGAGGAAATACAGACAGCTACAAGAGATGAGAGACTGAGGCAAACTTCACTTAATATGAGGAATGGGTAAGGAAGGGAGACTTTACTGGAGACTTGAATTAACTGTTGATGGAAAAAATAGAAACAGAATGAGGAATGTATTTGGGGAAAGGTAAAGAAAACAGGGATGTGAAGATGCTGGGACATAGGAAAGAATAGTAAACAGGAAAGAATAAAACAGACAAGGAGCATAGACAAAAATAAAGAAAAAAAATTTCAAACCCAAAGTAAGCCAAGAAAAAAATCCCAAACAATTTCCTTGTCTTAAGCCATCAAGGTAGGAGAAAGAGATGATGTTATCCATTGCTGACATCATCTTTTCTTTTGAAAAAGACTGTACTGTTTGCAGATTGCAGAAACAGCACAGTAACTATAGTTACCACAGTGCATGCTGCTGCAAATCTAATCCTATTCTGGATGTCCATGCTAATTCCCGCGGAGATGACCTTGTGATCACAGCTACATCAGAGGATCAATATAAATGCATCCAAATGTATTAGAAAATTTCCATTTATCCTCCTAATTGGCTTTGCATTAGTACTATAATTGTAGTGACTGACACTTGCTTTGTCTGAACTTCTTCACAGTAAACTACTTCAGGAAACCAAATTTACCTGATCACACACCTGTATTAGTTGGCATGTTCATATGAAGTAACAGAGACACAAACACAACGTAATCCTTGCTATGTGCTGTAATCCTCAGTGTTACACGTGAAGAGGTTGATTTAGAAAGGCATTTGAGGACAAAGGTATTTTATTGTAGCCTGGAGATTTAGGCAGATGTCTCTACTCCTTCTGATTATGATTTTGCCATCCATTGGATTATTGCCCCAGGAAAGTTACTTTCCATTTCAGGTTAGTGAGTATATTTTGATTCCTACATATTTCATAGGAATGCTGCAAAGCTTCCTAAATAGTAGCTTTATCCTGGAACAAGATAAGAAAAGGCAACTTTTAAGTTAAGAAAGAGCAGTGTTAAAAGGAGCGTTCCTACAAAGAACTCTCTAACATTTCTGTACATTTACTGCCTATTCAAATCTTTCAAGCTCTCTGCATTGACTTTAATAGGCAATGAATTAGACTGAAAGTTAAAGCCTGACTGAAGCATTCAGTTAGAAAAATATTATGTTATCTGTGAACCACTGCATTCTGAACATTGTGATCAGGCCACAAAAAATGTAGCTTGAAACAGGTGCCAGATATTTTTGTAGAAAATCGGTGCAATTTCAGATGAGTTTAATGGGGCAGCCATTTCATGAAGCAGCTAGCCAGCTGCTCACATTCCTATTTCACTCATCTTAACAAAATTGTTCAAATCTTCAGTTTTCTATTAATCATATACAGAACCACACTTGCAAATGGTCATGCTTTGTATTTAATCCATTTTTCCTTCAACTGTGCAAGCGCATGATACTCATTGCAGGATACTTACTATGCAGGAAGCCACAAAATGGACAGCAAAGCTGAGTGCTACCTAATCTGTCCAAGCATGGTAGTATTATCTACTAAAAGTAAGCTGCAAGATGAGAAATGGAAGAAAATAACTATAAACTGAGTGTAAGTATACTAATTATAAATGGGATTAGAGAGAAAACAAGTTCAAATTTTTCCTTCTTCTCCTTAAGAACCTATGCTGAACTCAGTGGGTTAACTCAAGGTAGAGTTCCTAACTGAAGAATCATGTCTTATTGTTGTTACACAGTCTTTCTCGGCATGGAACACATGTATTTTTTCCCACTAGACTGTTTAGTAAACCACAATGATTCAGTTAATGATCAAACCTTAATTAGATTACTTACATGCCAGAATAACCCCAGTTACTTGTGTGAACCACATTAACTTCTAATAATTTAGAAGGAAATCACAGGCGCTGAGACCACCTCCCTCTCTCATGGATGGGAGAGCAGCTGCCTGCAAGATCACAGTCGTGACAAGGATACTTTATGCTCTGCAGATGGTTCCCTTCCATCTCAAGTTTGAAGATAGAGATGTGCTGAACAAGCCTTTTGTAACATTCCTGCTGAAAAGTTAATAGCCAACAACTAAATCTGAACAAAAAATCAGCAGTGGAATATTCTTCTTAAATATGAAAATCTTTTGATGGCCTTTTAGCAACAGCGACTGATTTGGTATTTCCTAAACAAGGACTTGATTAATGATACTTGGAATGGATAATGTTTTTAAATGCTAGAATTGGAATGGAATTAATTCACTGTTGATTGTAGTGCATGCCTGCTCACACCAGTTATCATCCTCTGCCTCTCTGAAGATTAATACTGTGTATATATACTGTGAGGGGAGAAAGATGGAGCAAATTCCTTTCCCTCTATTTTTTTCAGTTTAGCAAGATAAATTTTTGTCCCTGGTAAAAAAATTCTATGCCCAGCATTTTAAATGAAGCAACTCCAGGAAAATAATGTGAAAAAACCACGGTTCACAATGCGTAGCACCTTTAGTCACAAAGATGGGAGCAATGAAAGCCTGAGCATGTGCAGCAGAAATTTTCCATAGTGCCTGATGAGCAGGACTACACTCTCTTGTGGCGGTGTCAGACTGCATCAGTGCAGCAAGCTTGGTGTATGCTCCATGTGACTGGAATCTTTAGGTACGGTGTATGAGAGTAATGAAGAGGCCCGACAACAGGATGACCTTTCCCTGAGGAACTGAAAATAATCACCTCCTGAAGGCAGAAGTTAGATTTTAGCAGCTGTTCACAAGGTTAATTTTTGTTTTCTTTTCTAATGGCCATTTACAAGTAAGTGACATTGGGTAGCACCAGTGCTAACTATGGCTTCAAAATTAAACAGGTTTAACTTTTTTTTTTTTTTTTTTTTAAAGCAATGAGAAATACACTACAATCATGAAATGCTGTTGCAGATCTTGCCAGCAGAAATTGGGAAAGAAATGTTCTTCAGCATTCTGATTCAACAACTGCCTCTGTAACCTTAATTTGTGGCTTAAATCACTATTGGCATTAAACAAATAGGTGGCATGAATGAAAGGCTCTGGACAGCTGGTAGGGAGAGTGGTAGAATGGAGTGTGAGGGGACTCCCTGTTTATAAAATTATTCCACACCTCTCTCATTTGTCAACCCACAAAGGGTCTTCAAACTCCAAACCCTGAAGTCTTGCTGTTAGTACTGTATTTTAGACATTGAAATAGCATCCTGATGGGTGTTCTTAGTGAGTTAAAATGGGATCATAGTTATAACATGAAAATAAAGTAGCCTCTGCTCTTCTGCAACGTGTAGACCTAACTACTTTGGCACTGAATAGATTCAATCCATATATAAACAGATATAGATGGCAAGATCTCAATTTGTTTGTTTTGCTGGTCTTTTCCAGAATTTTGTGGATATCTATTTCTTAACAATTATCCATCCAATATTGTTTCTGATGAGGGCATTGCCTCTGACAGATCTGCCTGTGTGCTGCAAGATTTCATCAATTTGCCAGAAGTACTTTACTTTTCATTTGAGCTTTTTTCCACTCAATTTAGGCAAGATAAAGGCGTTTGCATTCTCATCTGCATACATGCATACTGTTTTTTTCATTATTTCTAGCCATAAAGAATATTTTTGGGCCCAGCATTCAAAAGAATCTCCTTTCTATCAGATGTTAGGGCAACTGCAATTGTAGATACAAACTGACAGACACTAACAGGTTTTGGGTTTTTTTCAAATTAAAGCATAATAAAATGCTAAAATTGTAATATTTTTTAAGTAGCCGCTTAACATTTATATATCTCATAGTTTTACTGAGTCTATAAAACCTGGTACCTACTAAGTCTTATGTCATTGATTTTACTCAGTAGCTGTCATATACTTTCCCTTGAGATAACCATGTACTTCATCTCAGGTAAGAAAGGGGCTCTACTTTTGAAATTTAACAATATACAAAGCAATGTTTTGTCATAGTATCTAAAAAAAAGTATGGAAACTGCTCCCCTTCTCCATGCTATAATAAAGGATCTCTTCTCATGTTTCCAAGGTTGTAAGAAAGGCTTTTGCTAATAGCCCACAAAAGCAAAAGGGATATGAGAAGCATCATCCCAAATCTGTGAATAAAGAACCTTACATATTTTGCATATATTTTACTGAGTAGGCCTCTAAGACATAAATTTTACTTTTTTTTATTAGCTGTGATCTAAGGCTGTTGATCCCACTAGCAGGCTAACTCTTAATAACTGAATAGCACCTATTTCTCTAATAGTATAATTTCTTGACCCAAAGTGAAATTTTACTTCTGCTTGTTTTAAAAACATTCTGACTTCATACCTGTGGATGGCGTTTCCAAGCAAGCTGTGAGATGTGGTCACTCTGTCTAGTGCATTAATGAACTACATGCCCTGGGCTTTGAAGGCAGCTGTTCATGTAGATCTCTCAGTTTTCCATTTCCAAAATCACAAAGAAATACCTGGAGCAATGGCAGTTGCTCCAGATTTACACCATTTAGACAAGCTTAGATTGCTTCTGGCTTTATTCTAAACTAAGTTTCCCGATATGTAGAATAGCATGTGGCAGGGGAGTGGGGGGTGGAGTTGCTAATAAGTTGCACACTTTAGAGAACAAAGTAAAAACATCTTTTTTCTTATTTGCAATTTATGTTTTTGTCTCATTGGCAAAATCACATCTCTTAATGCTATGCAATGACATATTTCTAGTGTTTGTACTGCTGAATGCTGGGTAGAACACTCACCAGATCAATCATCTATAAAGATACTTGGCAATGACTAAAAATCAGAATAGAACCCCCAGAGGGTGAACATGCTTATATTTAGATCGATATTTCATGCTAAGAAACACATTCTTGTTCTATTTTGGATTTCAGGATGCCAAAGAACATGTTCTGGGCGTGATTTGTGTTGAAAACCGGAGTAAATTCCACTTTTTCCTGTGCCATAAATCTGCTAATCTAATTTATAGATAAGATCATTAGAGCAAGCTCAAGTTAGAGTGCGGGATGTAAATCTTTGTGTCATTAGTCAACCATTTATGAAAATGTTTGTTAAAACTCTGTAATAAATAACATCATCGGGTCCAGCAGTGTGTCCTCGTTTCCCTTAGCTTTTCCTCTTAAAAAAGGCCAGTGAAAAGAAAGGTTAATTAAAAGTCTATCATTTATAAGACGTAGGACTACTTTCCAAACAATGCTTACCACACAAGACATATTGCATAAAGATGATTTTGTGACAATTGTGTAAAAGTCAACTTGTTCACAGCTCCCAGCAATTATCACTCCCAATCTGTGGAACAACAAAAATCATTAAGTAGATAGAGAAACTTTGACATAAAAAACTTAGCAACTTTTGCACTAGTGAGATATAGATGCATGCATACATGTGTACAAAATACAGGCAAGAAGGAGGGATGTTCAGCATTTGTGGGTTTAGCCTGTGTTGGAATAGAAATCTCCGATTTATTGTGAGTACCAGTCTAAAATTTGGAAAGTGACAAATTAGCTGAATTCAAGGAACTAAAAAGATTTTGATTTTCAGATGGAAGTTCAGTTTGCAAATTAAGTTATCAGAGCCACCTCTTCAAAGTGCAAACATCTAAAATACATCTGAATCAGGTATTAAAAATGAGGTCGTGACTGAAAGTTCTGATGCAAGAAAGACCAGATTTTTGACATAATGTAGAAGAGAAATTGTACATTGCATACACTTTGATGTCATAGAGAATTAACAAAATACCATTAAATTTTATGAATGGAAACCCAGTTGTCATCCAAAATCCAGCTACAATGAAAATGTAACTGTAAAAGACCTTCTACCAGAAGTTCTTGCTTCATTTAAAGCTGTTCTTAAGAATGAAAAAGATTCTCTGGAAGATCTCTAGATTAACAAAAAAGTAGTTTTAAACAATTAGTAAATACATGATTGTCTTTTTAAATCTTGTTTCATATGCTTTCTTTTCATTAAACAAAATTTATTCTGCCTTCTTATTTCCATTCAGCAGCCAAAATCAAAACATAATGAGAACATACAAATCAAATAATATACAGCATTCCATTCTGTAGTAAGAAGAAGCCAGACTATTCTCTAGGCTACAATATTCCTGACAGCATGTGGTGTGAAGGCCCAGCCCTATCTGCTGCTGCAAAGTAAAATGCTATTAAGAGAAGATTTGAACAAAGAAACATTCAGTGTCCTTCTCCAAATACATTAGAATTAGTGTAGCAGTCAAAGTTAATTTTCACATAGTCCCTGTGTAAAAATCGTGTGCGTTCTGGAGGATTAAAGCCAAATTCTGATCTCACTGTTGTCAGATGAGATACCCCAGTGATGAATGTGGTTCTTGGCTTCCCAAGCAGCCGTCAGACTCAATGTGTTTCTAATAAGATGGAGACTCAGTAGGGGTCAGGTGCTCTATTAGTTTAAATTGTTAGAGTAGCAGGAGTTGTGTAGAAGGTTAGTGGATGGAAAATGTTTTATGCCTCCCCTAAATGCCTACTCCAGGTCGAGAAATCCAGTTCCTGCAGCCCAGCATTTATAGTGGCTGAACTTCTGACTGAGGCTTAAGTCATAAGCCTTCTATGTAATAGCAATAAAGCAAACAGTTGATGTTGTATATTTGCAAGAGAACTCGGTTTCAGATGTTTAACATCTCACTTATTTTGGTTTGAGATAGAATTCTACCTGTTTCCTTCTAAGTAATTATTCTCTTTGTATTTTCAAAAGTACTCTTGTACCTGCTATTTAAATAAATCTTTAGTTCAGAGGTAGCTGATATTCATTAAATGTAGTACTGAATGACATACTTGGTGCAAGCCTAACACAAAAACTGTGACTTGGTAATAATGCTGTAATAGAAAAAAGTGTGTTACAAGGTAAAAATTAAATTAATCTTCACAAAGCCCGGTCTGAGTAATTTCAGATCATGGAGCAGTAAAGAGGCTGCCAAGCAGAGGGGTGATCTGCTGTTGTATTGATGGCTATCCTGATGGACAGACCGTGGTCACAACTTGTAATCCTTCCACCAGCACTTCTGACAGCAGTGCAGCACCCCAAGGATCACTCTTGGGGTGTCTGCAACACTGTTGCTGTCTGCTCTTTTTCCAGAAGAGCGGGGACACTCACCAATACCTGGACTTCAGGATACATGGTGCAGGCACAGCAGAGTGGGAGTTTTCTGCTTGGACAGTATCTGCAGCAGTGCTCAGCACCCCCACTCCATCAGCAGTCCTCCCTAGACAGCCAGGCTGTGCAGTGACGTTATGGCCCTATGCTGTTCCTCTTGACTTCTTGAATTTTCAGGGACCCAGAAGAAAGAGGCTGGGGAGAAAGCGGCAAGTATACCCTCAGGCAACACAAATTAAGAAAATCTCAGTTACCAGTAAAGTCTCTCTTTCTTTGAAAGCTTATACATGTATTCACACAGTGTGTGACTGCAGGCAGCACCTCCAGCATACTGCTGTGTAGCTGGAGAAGTACCCTGGAGTCCTTTAAATAAATCAAGACAGGACTCTCTTTTTCATCACAGAGCAGTCTTGTGCCTAAAAGTATCTGTATTTGTGTAGTGTTGTTACAGAGCGGGTGAATGGAGTCCAGATGGCAGCTTTGCAATTTGCAGAGATGAAAACACCCTACAGAGAGGTCACTGGCACCATCTGAGCTGTAATGGAGCTTCAGATCATACTGTGCTGCCCTGCCTTACTGATGCTTAACAGGTTTTAACATCATCTGTAACCCACTAAGACAGTCTCTGTGCAGAGATAACTGACCCTTTACAAGCCTTGAAACACAAATTTCAAAAGACAGGAAGAATTCTGTGGTTTTCATCCTTTCCAGATCATTTTAAAAATACATGGATTATACAGAACATGCAAGAGTACTTTAGGCAGAAAAAAAAAATCATAGATTAATTTTTCAACTAGGATGGAAACTGGACTTTTTCTCAGCAAGACACCCAGGAGAAGTCTTGAGCATGACTTTTTCAGGAAAAAAAAGACTGTTTCCAGTGAGATGAAGGAGGGAGCTACATACTGACCTGTCAGGGACAGATTCAGCTCCTCCAAGAACTAGGACTGCTATCTGGCAGAGACTCTCACTAGCACATCAGTGAATTCCACTGTAGTGGAGCAAAACAGGCCGGAGCAGCACCTTACTGTGGGAACTGCATTACTTACTACAAAGATCCACTGAATACTCCTTGCCTGGCTGATTCTCCACTGGTCAGCCCCAGTTAAACCCAGGCTGGGTAGTTTCATGGCAAAAGCGTACCAAACATAACATGAGATCAAATTGGCTTTGTAGGAATATAGAAATTATAAGCCTTTCAAATACTGTCAGCTAAAGCCCTTGCCATATGAGGTGCTCATGTCCTGTGCATGTGAGAATTAACAAACCTCAGTACCATCACAAGAGGTGCTGCTGTTGAGGAGTGCAGGCAGTGGACCTGCAATGAGAAGGTCTGGTAGCAAGAACAGCACCAGGATAAGCCACACTGTGTAATAGGAGAGGACAAGGAGTGTGAATGTTCTCACTATAAGTTTTGGAAACAGTGCAGCAGCCCTGTTCCTGTGGCATGGAAGAAGACACCTTGTGTTTGTGCATGTAAAATCAGAAAACTACATGAAAAAGATTGAAATAACAATCTCACTTGTATGACACCAGTCCACCACATTTGTACATGCATTGCTTTGCTTTTGTAGCCTACGTATATTTTTGTGTGTTTTCACTTAAAAGTAGCTACTTTTGCATGTAAAAGTACAGAACAATTAGTTCTGTATCAGGAAGGAGGAATTAGTTCCCTTCCAAAACAGTTAGCTCTTATACCAGAAAGTAAAAAGATGGGAAAAAGCAGAAGGTGTCTATGTCTACCTACATCTGTATCTACATCTCTGTATGTGTATCATCTATATCTCTTTTCAGGAAAGCTTAGTAACCTTTTCCAGTCCGTGAGTGCTAACTCTTAAAGCACATAGACATCCCAGTTCAATATACACACTGTAAGACTGTTTTCTTCCCTTTGTTTCTAAACATAGACAAAGTAGCAAATGATTTCATTTTTTTCATAAGATGAACATCTTGAAGAGACCCACCTCATACTGCTTTTAAAATTGAAAAATATAAAAATAATTCTTTGCTCATGATAATCTCTTTTCTGAATGAACCAATGTTTAGATAGGGCTCACGCTGGGTATTCATGAAATAAACAAAGAAATTCAAATTGCTTTATTTCTTTATATCAAGGGACTAGTTAGGGGCAGGGAAAACAAAAATCACAAGAAGAAGAATAAAAATGAGAGATCATTAATTAAGCTTAGTCAGTAAAATCTTATTTGCTTTGGGAATAGAATTTCTATTATAATATCTTAGAAACACTTGTGTTTAACTACATTTTTTATTACATGTGTATGTGAATATTATTATACACTGTTGTACATTTTGTCTAATCTTTTACTTGAATATAAATGCTAATTAATTTTAATGACTTGAAATCAAGTTAAAATATTATTATTTCATTATTGCATACAACTATTAAAATTAGTTTGTTTTCAATACAACTTGGTACTTTGTAAATGGAAGGCATAACTATTTGATCTTTGGAACCAAGCATCTGAAAATTACGAAAAAAGTAAAAGTGTAAAGCTTTCCAAGCTCCACTGTTACTAACTTTCATTGAAAGCCACTATATAGAAGGGTATGTTTTCCCTC
The DNA here is from genome assembly GCA_013397935.1 of Dasyornis broadbenti. NCBI lineage: Eukaryota > Metazoa > Chordata > Aves > Passeriformes > Dasyornithidae > Dasyornis > Dasyornis broadbenti. The sequence continues at coordinate 37,413 of VZRN01004652.1, read as the reverse complement.
TGGAAAAGGGTAGCTCGATTATAACATGGGAGAAAATAAAACCTTAATCAGAAGGAAAATACCTACACAGATAAATCTTCTTATTTGGTACATGATTTTCACACACATTACGAAATAGGACAAATTTACTTACTCTTCCTGGAGGAACTGATATGAAGTAAGGAAAGCCAGCCTATCTAATATAAATGTCCAAGAAATCACTCTTCTAGAAAGCACCAGCCATGTGCTAAATGGTATTACAGAGGTTAGAGTGCCAAGGATTTCAGAAGTAGTTGAGGTTGAAAAACAAGTGCATCCGGAGATGTTTAAGGGAGAAGTCAGCTATAGGTTTCCAGATGTCTGAAAAAAAGAGATTAATAGAGATAATAAGAACTGGTGCCCTTGTAAGACGCATCAAATAAACTAATCAATCACAAACCTCATAAAGTTCAAGTTTAGGTTGGAGAAGGTGTTTAGTTCAGGGGTGATTTTTACTTTATTGAAATTATTAAGCTGCTGACTTCAGGGTTTACTCTTAGGCTTTCTCAAAATCACAGAAACTACTGTATGTCAAGATCACACACATACTCTTTGTTGGTGAAAAACAGTTGTCCATTTGTCCAGCTGATGTGAATAAGGTCAAGGGAGTTCAACACCTGCTTTAGAAAGTAACGCTCAATAGTTACCACATTTTTCTACAACAGGTGCTGAACTCATCTAACCTTGCTCATGTCAGAAAGAACTATCTGATGGAGAAGTACGGTCTGGTATGTTTATTAGCAGTATTTGTACTCTTGTCACATCTTTGCATTCTTCTGGAGATGAAGAGTTAATGGGTTTGGTGAGACAATTGAAATGTCTTCAAAGGGAATTAAACCCTCTGTGTTACTTCAGGATGGGTGAATGAGGCTAATAGATGTCTGTGCACACACCTGTGAAAAATGATTCCTAGAACCATCTTAAAAGCTAGGCTGCCATATGGAACAACCAAATGTGTATCTCAGTTCTGTAGCATGATGCTCTAACCCACAGTGGCATAGCACTGTAAATTGGCTAGTCCCATTAAAAAAAAAAAAAAAAAAAAGACAAAAAATGTTGCAAATAAGACCATTAAATTACAGTAAGCATTGTTACAACCAAATAGCTCATGTACAACTTCATAAACACTTCAACTGGTGCTCTTAAATTTCCAGATATATTTGCTTTACTCCTCTAAAGCACATTAAAGAAAAAGTGTTCTTTGTTATCTGGGACTATTTGGAATCTTCAGCAGTTCACTTAACACATCATAATATCTGTCATAGACTTTCCTAAAACACCAGGGAAAATGCATACCTCAGGAGAGGGGTAAATCTCTTAAAAGGTATTAGTGTAATTAAGTAGGTCACCCTGAAGAGGTGAAGAGCCTGTTATTGGTGGATTTTAGTCCTGCTTCAGCAGAGTGCTTAAGCAAGGTCCACTAAAATTTGTGGGCAAATATAAGTGCAGTGAATGCGAGTTTTTTTCTGAGACATGGTCCTACACGGCTTTTATGCTGGTTCTGAGGGATTTTGCCTTTTTCTTCCTGGTGGAAAGCCAGTCTTACAGCATGTGACAGAGACAGATGTCCAAACATAAATTACACCTGTGTGTTCCAAGTTTATTGCTCTTCTCTTGAGTTGTCTCAGTATAAATACATCCTGTCCCAAAAATACAAGCTTGAGAGTTGAGTTCAAGCCCTTGTATATCCTGTGACAAATCTGTGAGAAAGCCGAGCAATGGGTTTACCGGTTGCAAGCCTGTGAACATTCATAGAGAATCACAGAAAAGGGTTGAGTTTGGAGGGGGCCTTTGACAGCTGTTTCATCCAACCCTCCCTGCTCAGAACAGGGCCAACTAAAGCAGTTTGCTCAGGGCTGTGTCCCGTGGGGTTTTCAGTTATCTCCAAGCGTACAGACTTGACAATCTGCCTTGACAACCTGTTCCCAGGTTACACCAGCCTTACAGTGAGAAAGACCTTTTTCTTACATTTGAATGGAATTTCCTGTATTTAAATATGTGTCCTCTTGACTGGGTGTTACTGAGAAGCCTGGCTCTGTCTTCTTTGCTCCCTACCATCATATACACACTGAGAGGATCCCTCTGAGCCATCTCATCCCCAGGCTGAACATTCCCATCTCTCTCAGCCTCTCCCCATACGTCACAGTCAGGAAATAAGATTAGGCTCTTGCTGTCCTGTACGAGGCTGACACTGCTTGCCTGAGGGATCTTGCCCTGGAAGCAGGCGTCTGTACTGCTGAGAAAGGTTTAACTGAAAGCTTCTGGCATGCAGAGACAGGACCTAAGGGGAAACAGGTAATTTTTTCCAGGGAATGCCAATTTAGAGAATAGACTAAGTCATCCTGGAAGAGGGATTCTAGGAGTGTTCACCTGAGGCAGAATGGGTGATCTGTCTTTTACAGTATAATCTTATTGTGGTGGTTTTTTTAAATGAATTACAAACTCTGTGAAGATGAGTTATTTCCACATTGTAGGAGAGCACTGGAAGATTGAATTGTCTTTCACATACTTTACTGAAGACTGAAAGGTTGTTTGCAAAGTCTGTTTCTGAAACATTTCATCTCAGTACAAGCTTTGGAAATAAAGAATGGATAAAGGGAGGCAAGATTCATGCAGCCCATAAAGCACAGACTATCAAAACAACAGCTCATATACTATTATTTTAGCTCCTAGATTCAAGAGTCCAAAGGGTGTTTGCCACTCTGACTCTGACAGCCCTTTGCATGATTCTTACAGACTCTAACATGTCTCCTGTCTCTAACATTCCTCGTTCAGGTCTTCCCTGGCCAGTTACAAATCTTTATTTGCTACTTTTCATTGCTAAATGTGGCATACACTGGGAAATTTTGAAAACAGTGATGTAATCTGGCTCTGTGATTACAGCTGAAATTAATTTGCCTGCCTGACATTACACTACAATGTTATTTAAATTCACAGTGGGATGTAAAGTATGCTTCCTTTGCCTTTCTGTGTTGTGGATCCTCATGGACATGGCAGGGGAATTGATGTTTCTGATGTCCCTTTAGTTAAGAGTAGCCTGACAAAAAAGATGGATCCCAAAGGACTGAACAAACAAACTGAATAGTCTGAGGAGCTGATAAACCAGCTGTCACTGCGCACAGAAGCCAGTGAAGGAGAAGGTATGTAGTGAACTCTTCACTGGGCTGCAAAATTCTCATAGCTGTTCAGGCAAGGAAATTCTTTCCCTTTTTTCTGATCCTAAAGATTAAATAATAACCACTCCAATGCAAGCATTTTATAATTTAGTCATCCTAGAAATGGCTGAAGAACACTTTTACAGTCGTGCAAGACATACATACAGCCATACAGACAATCCCGGCTAAGCATGCAGGTTTATCAACTTCCTGCTTTCCCAGTACCTGAGAGCCTTTTCAGGTAGAATAGATATTCCTGTGTGCTGAGTCACCTCTTTGCAGGGTATTTGCAAGGGCTTTGTGTGCTGGAGGTGCTCCAGTCACAGGAAGGATCTCATGCAGTTGCATGTTGCAATTGCAGTTGCAGTTGAGGGAAGTGGTTTTTGATAGGCCTCTTTTCCAGAAAGATCTCACAAACCTGAGTCAGTAGACAAAAAACTACCAAATTAATATCAGTGTGAAAAATACGAAGTAATCAATCTCGGAAAAAAAATACTCTAAACTGTGCTTATGGGATTCTTAACTTGTAATTGGCAGTGATACCTCAGGGAGCTAGAAATCATCACCAGCATTTCTCTGCAGTCATTAACTTAAGATACAGTAGCAGCCAAGAGGAAAAAAAGAAAATCAAAATTCACCAGAAAGGGCATTGAGAACATAATAGAAAATATAATTTTGCTGCAGTACAAAATGTCACACATCTTGGGCACTGTCCGAAGTTTGATCCTCACATCAAAAGGAGTCACAATGAAGTGAGAAAAGGTACAGAGAAAGGCACAACAAGTGATTAAGGATGTCAAGTAATTGTATTGCAAGAAGATGCTTAAATGGCTAAATTCTAAGGTTTGAGGAAAATTTTCAGTGAGAAATGTGAAGGCAATCAATGAAGTGAATACAGAGCTGCTAACTCACCAAACGTTCCTCATCCTGAAATTTGTTGCCACAAATTTTGGAGACAGTTTCAGCAAAGGATACAAGAAATTAGGAACTCCTGGAATACTAGTCTGATACGATATTAAAGTAAATTAACATGAATTCCTTAATCAATGACTTTGGGCATGGATGTAGTAGTAGGGAGATAGTGGCCAAGAGCACATGCTCTCCCTGAATAACATCTCCTAGACAGTGGTGGAGTCAGAATACTGGTCCTGCACAGCAGGGTGTTTCTTACTTTCTTATTTTCAACACAGCCCTACTGAGATGTAATTTTCATCTGCTTCATAGCATCCTAGTCTCCTCCCATTTCCCCAGCCTCGTGTACAAGAGCCAGCTGGGCTGCAGATTACAGAGCAGTAGATAGGTCAGGCTGATGCTTCTGGTGTGGGAGGTGACAGTGGTAGACAGACTGCAACAACATACAGAAGTGCATGAGAATCTCAGGCAACTTCTGGAGAGTGAGAGATGTAGTCAAATGATTAAGTCATCTGGTCCATATCATGCCTGGCTGTTTAAGGACTTCTGTCAGAGGAAAGCATTGAGAACATCAGGCTGATAGGCAGTAATAACAAAAAAATATAAATTATTCCTTCAGATTCCTCCTGTTCTCTTTTTGGCTCCTACAACAGGAATTGTTGAGAGTAGGATTATGGGAGGCCATGAACAAGCTTAAAATCTGTGCCCTACTTAACCACCTCTGATTTTTCATGTGGGAAGGAAGTGGCCTAAATCTGACCCATCTAATATATATAATATATTCCATGGCATGTAATGTTTTGACAGCTTAAGCAGATATACGAGCACTGAATTGGTAACCCATTCAAATCAAAATTGGTATGCCTCCTATCTAAGTATTGCAAGTTCTGGTTTTATTCAGATAATTGTGTTTATTTTTTCTTTTCCAACAAGATAATTGTGCATATGACTTCAGTCTCTGGTATGTGTTAGTCTTGTCCAGATTTTTTCTAATGCACTCTCATGAAATTTTAGATACAGATATCATCTGTGTCAGTAATGGGGAATGTAGGTGCTGGACAGGAGCAGGAGATTAAGAATCTACTTTTCCTGCCTCACAAACTCATTGTTTAAGTCAGATGTTTTCCCCCCCAAGTATAACACTATGTGGACTGTGTGAACACATCATAAATGGGCTGATCTTCGTAACGTGTTTGCTAAAAACATTTTATTTTATACTTGAGGAGTTAAGCCACAGAGAAGTTTGTGTTTTGTCAGAAGTCACTGGCAGAGAGATAAGGAATGGCTCTTATGGAGTGCCTTAACCACAAAGCTGCTCTAGATGAGTGGAAGTGATGGGCCATGGAGCTACTCATCTGGTGAGTTTGACACAACTGCAGAGCACTGGTAGGGACATGGTCTCAAGAAGAAAGATGAGTTTTATCTGCAATGTCTAATCTCCTCTAATAATGATAAAATTCGGCACACAATAGATAATTTCTTTCCAAGTATTTAAAGCCCTTCAGCATGCCTCTTACAGAGGTAGGTGGTATACCGGGAATTATACCACTGGGAACCTGCACAAGGAGAGAGGCTAGGTCTGTTTTTAGGAAAGCTCTCAAAAGATCCCTGAAGCTTTGACCTTCAGTCATTTGTTTTACACACATGAAAATTTATGAATTAATTTTTTTTACAGTGCTCCCCTCCTCTTCCCTTCTTCTCTTTTTGGATTTCTTTCCTCAACACTGTTTTTCCTTTGCCCAGTAAATGGCTGGTTGCTCTTGACAGCTCAGCCTGTGAGTCTAAAACAATTTTGTGCCCCTGCTGAAGTCCTTTCTGATTTCTGAACCTCCACTTGAGCTCTGGCTGATGGAGAAACCTGTGTTAACACTCAAGAACATTGTTCTCATACTGCACAGAAAGAGAGCCAAGGGGATAAGGATTCATTCAGAAGACAGGAAAATAATTGCTGCCATTGATCACAGACAATGACTTTACAGCTTGGAAATAGAGCTTCCTGGGTTCCCCCATCTTGTCCTCTGGCCTAGGATCAACATGAATTGTGAGCAGGTGCGCTTGCAAGTAGTCTATTCTCATACCAGTCTATGTTCTGCAACAATGCTGTAGTGTCTAATTGTTTCTGAAAAAAAAAAAATCATACCTGAAAAATGTTACATATATCACTCCATAAAAAATACCTTTCCTTCTTAAAGTAGCATCGGGAATACAGATCAACAATGTACTGTGGCGATACCAAAGACTGGGGAAGTGGGCTGTTACCTTTATCAGTGGCTATGTTGATGACCAGGTAAGCAGCTAAAAGATGTGGACATGATTTTGCGCTACTTAATCCCAAAACTTGAGTTCAGCTGCTGAAAGCCATCTCTGTCTAGATATAGTCTTTGCCCTTTTCCTCGCTGGTCTCATTTTGTTGCTAATTTTGTCCTGCCTTTTACCTTTATTCTCTTTTTTTTTTTTTTTTTTTTTTTTTTTTTTTTTTTTTTTTTTTTTTTGCCATGTGTATTACATCTCGTGGCAGAATTTGGTAGGCATTGCTATGGAGGTCCTCTGAAAAGACTGGGAAGTCAAGATGAGGTTTGAGAGGCATTCTGCAACAGACTTAAAACAGAGCTGTGGAAACCACTGAAGTATTCCTGCACTCATTTGCTTTTAGCCTTGAAAGCTCAGTTAAGCTAGTTGTTCTTTTGGGTTGCAAGAACTCAGAGGAGCACCAAAAGTGGTCAAATGGATTTTAAAAAAAGAAAAATTATTTTTGTAAAACAGATGTTGGCATAGGTTTCTGGAAGAAAACCCAATCTTGCTATTTTCCAAACCTATGAGAAGGAGAATGGCTGAAGGAACCTTGCTCATTCACAAACTCTAATTATGAGTGCAATTTTACATTGATTAATGACTGAGATAGGATTATGTGTGTCACTTTCTCCCATTTAATGACTCATGTTAGAGTGGCTTATAAACCAGCTTCCCATTGCCATTAATTTCCCCCTCCTATTATGAGGGAATAATACATCTTATAGTAAGATGCGTTGAGTTATTTTGGAATAAATCTGGCCTTTCAGACCTTAGGCAGGTAAGCAGATCTTGTAATCTGGAGTTCTGGGGTCTCAAAAAGGTCACTGTTTTGCAAGCAGTCAAATACTTGACTGCATATTTGGACACAGTATCATTAAAAACACAGAGTTGAGCAGTTCAAAGATTAAAAATTAAGAGATGCAGTTGCTCAATTTTCTTTTTTCTGTCAACACAAAAATGAAAGAGCAAGCCCAGTGGGAGCATATTGTGCATGCACATAGTTGTAGCAAAGAGCTTAAGCATACTAATGAATTTCTCATGTATTTGAAATTGTATGGCCTTACTGCAGACTACTGAAGCCTTTGATTAAGAAAGCCTGGTACCAAAGACAAGAAAACACAAAAAGAACTGGAAAATTCTCTGTGATATCATGCAAAACTGAAGAGTAAAGATTGTAACTCAAGGCAGAGAACATTCCATTCTCTCAGAGGATCTCCGAAGGAATGGATGAGGAACAATAATTAAGTCCTAAAGTCTGCTTCACTATACAGTCTCTGGGTTATCCTTGTATTGAGATGAGAATTTTTCTGTAGCCACAAAACTACAGTAAAAGGTGAATTCTGACATGCTTGTTAAAAAATATGTGACAGAAAACCTTTCATTACATATGGAGAAAAGTGAAACACCATCTTTGATGGATGATCTTTATCTCATTTCTATGCAAATTCTCTTTGGCTGCGCAGTCAAGTCTAAAAGATCCCTTTGCAACTTTCATACTTAGACTGTTGGGTGTGTAAGTAATGAAGTTCTGTTAGTCGTTCAAATTTTTAAGATGGCCAAGGACTCAAGTGAGTAGTATGTTCCTCATAAACTTTTTCTTCTGTTGCCTTCTATGAAATTCTTTTGAAGTTATGAGGATTTTGCTTATTTTCTCCTATCAGTGTCAGGTCTTATGTTATTGGAGTTATGTCTCCAGCCTGGCATAACTCATTCATAACTCATGGCAGCACCATCTATGAAGATGAAAATGTAGATGTTTAATGTACGCATCCTGTTCAAAAACCAACAACTGGTGTCCATCTCTCCCTTAGAAAAATTTCAGAGATCCAGGTACATTCTTATGTAAAAGAAAGTTTTATTATTTGGAAAATGTTCAACTAGAAAACTATTTAGGTAGAAGATAAAATAATGTGATCATTAAGGTTTTGTTTTTTTTTTTTTAAGTCACAATATATATCTGGTGTATATTTTAATTAATCTGTATGCCTTTTTGTGTCTGTGGTTACTCAGGCCTTCATAACAATAATTTGATGTGAGCTAGGTCTGAATCCTTGCACACACAGACTTCCAAATGAGTTAGAGCAGCCCATTCAAATGCCATAAGGAAACCATCAGACCTCGCCATGCTGTCTGTGGGGCAGAGCAACGAGGCTGTCTTTAAGACCAAATTCACTGTCTATGCAGACAGTGAGCCTGAAAACACGGCCCAAGATATGATGGGACCGTGCCTAATGGAGCATGCAAGCTGCTGTGTGCCTGAGCACCTGAAGTGAGCTAACACAACACCAGCATATCCAGGCAGGCTGGCTGCTGCCTGCTTGCAAGCATCCACAAGTCACCCACGTCAGTAAGAGACAGGCAGGTTGTTTCATGCTCAGAGCCACTTCCAGAACTGCTTTTAGAAGAGGTGTGAACATACCTGCTAGGGGTGATTCATGGCTGCCTCTTTTCAGTTGATCATTGACACAGTCTCATGCGGCTGGCAAGCGGGGAGCTGGTGGGTAGCATGAAGAATGAAACTAATATTATCAGAATGATGAGTAAAAGTGAATAAGCAAGGAGTGCTATATAGTGGTGAAACCAGGGAAACGTGCAGCATGAAGCCAGCTGGAGAGCTGGCATTGAGAGACACTGAACACCTCTACAGGGAAGAACGGCTTGCATTTGTCCAGGTTCATAGTGTTTTGCACCAGAACATGCCAGTTCATTAGGATCCCATTAAGAAAAGTGCTCAGATTCTGCAAAGTATAGCTTAAAATTCCTGTTATTTGGGTTAATGCTATAAAGAAGAAGATTGGACTTGATTATCTTAGAGGTCTTTTCTAACCTTAGTGATTCTATGATTCTGTGATAGTGATAGGGGACATGTGTCAAACATGTTCAGCCTTGGGTGGGCAGACAAAGAGTGGAGTGTATTTTCTATTATGTATTTTCTATATGTCTTGAACATGTGGCAGTGTCATCTGAAAAGTCTTCAGTGCAACCACTCTCACCCATTTATGCCCTTCTGTCACCAGCTCTGGTGTCAATCCTGCTGCGGCTTGTACCAGGGGGAGCTGAGTGGATGCTTCAAAGGCAGCCTTATGCCATTTTCTCCAGTTTCATGGAAAAAGAAACATAATGTTCCTCTTTAAAAAAGACATAGGTTGACTGAACTTCCATTCCCAGAAAACTATCAAACTGAGTATTTAAGCAATGTATTTGTAATTACAAGAAGGCCGCAGGGTAAGAAGTTAATAGCAGGGCGAGGTTATAAAGAATAAGTGACGTAGTACTAATCTAATTTCCTTCTATAACATGGTAATTTGTCATGTGGATACTAGAGAAATAGTACATGGTTATCTTAATTTGGTCTTAGATGATATAATCAACTTGGGGATATATGGTAAAGTAAATCTCATAACATGGGAACTGGAAAACTGGTTAGAAAACTGTACCCAAAGGATAGTTATTAATATTGCTCTTTCAAAATATATGACTGTGTTAAGCATGTTTAGGAAGGTCTTTTCCTGGATCAGTATTTCCACTAGTGACTTAGATGCTGGGGGGAAAAAGTATTTTATTTTAATATTGAAATACTAAATAAATAAACTGTGTTTCAATAAGGACAAGCACAAAGTAGTAAACATTGAAATAATTATTTGTATTATTAAAAGATGCAGAGCAAATAGTTAAATGCCCTTTCTCTGGGCAAAATGGTTAAGAGATTTAGTAGATCACAAACTGAATTTAATGACCGATGCACAAAAATGAGTTAGTCACCTTAAAATTATGCATTGTAGCTCTCCCAGTTAGCTTGGGCAAGACTTCACCTGGAGCCTTATGCTCAGCCTTGAGTATCCCTTTTAAAGAAATCTTTGAACCAGAGGAAAGCAGCAAAGATACTCAGAAAATCTGACTTCTGAGACTGAAAGGATGAGGTTTGTTTAGTCTAGGGAAGGGAGAACTGAGAAGAGATGTGAGAACAGTCTTTAAATACATAGAGACTGCTGTGGAAAGGTGAGAAACAAATTGTTCTTCTTGTGTATTGGAGGTCAAGAAAAAAATAAAGTATGCTCAAACTGCTGTGCAGGGAATTCAGGTCAGACACAAGGGAAGACTTCCCAGCTGTAAAATGATTAAGCACTGGAATAGATCCCCCACTATGAAGATACAATACTTCAGGGTCCTTTGATGCATTTCCAAATTTCTTACATGGCATGAAAAATCTCTCCCCAGCAGTTCAGTTTAGGAAATGTTCTGTGTAAATAGAAATGAGAATCGCTAAAAGGCAAGGTGTGGAGATGTTCATATTTTGGCTTAGATGGAGAGAGCTGGGTCAGAGGAGAATTCATGCAGGAAGAATAGTGTGAGCAGCTGGGGTCACTCAAAAGTAGAGGAGAAGAAAATGGATCTAAAACCAAATGAAGTTTCTGATAGGGTGTGAGCCCCACCATTACTCCAAGTTAGGAGAGTAAGTGGCCCACTACACTTGATACTTAAGTATCTACCAGAGAGACCCTCTGAAACTGCAACTATAATTAAAATATCTTGACTTTTCTAATTTTGTGTCATTGCCCAAATAATGAATACGACATTTTATAAAACTGTGTTCAAATACCCACCATTTGATTAGGTGGCTGTCAGTGGTGTGTTACGTGGTAGAGGTCAATTGCATTGCATTTCATGAACCTGTTTGATAGAAGAGGTGCAAAAAGATCTTATGCAAGGAATGATGTTTTAAGAACAAAGCATAAACTTTTGTAGACAGTATGTCCTTTCAAAATGCTTAGAGTATGCATGCTAGTGTACACATTTGTCATCTTGTTCTGAAAGATTTATCTCCCATTATCTCATACATTGTTGAGGTTCTTTGGGAATTCATGCTTTGTGCATTTGGCTGACAAAGCAATCTTTTGCTTCAGGATTCAGTATTTTATGCTGCTTAGTGCTAACCACAGCTGTCCAAGGCCACATGGTAATTCTGGTAAAAAAAATTAATTGAATTGCATCAGCAGAATATTCAATGGACATTCATTAACTTCATAAACTTCCTGGGAAAGTTTGCTTTCTGCCTAATTATCTCTAGTGCCCTAGTACCAAAATACTATTTTACTTGTAATGGTGAACTAATAATAGAATACTACACAATATTATTGTGGAAAGCTACAGCTGTGGCTAAGTAGAGAAGTTACAATGTTTTACTCAAATCCAGCTAATCTAAAGATCTCCCTCTCAGGCGAACATAAACCTTCTCAAAATACGACTAAAACCAGAAAAAGCCAAAGTAACAGGAATGGAGTTTTGACCTAACTGATGTTGTGAAGGCAAGTAACCTGTACTGGAAATATGTTTAAAAGGTTATATTGAATGTGTGCTGATGTGTGATAACTGTACCCAGAAATTCCCTTCAAAGATGTGTCCCTGGCTAAGTGTGTTTGCACAGCAAGAGTAAGTTTCTGCCTCAGAGTGTTTTCAAACTAAATAAATAAGAACAGAAAGCAGTGGAAGTATGCAGAGAATTGAGCATGTTCAAGATGTTGTAGCCAGGGAGTTGGAAATATCAGCAGTGTTTCTGAGTCCCAACTCAGTGACTCAGTGAAGCACATCACCTGAAGAAATCTAGGTTTCACATGCAAATACTTCTTGAAGGTCTAACTGCATCTGGCTTGCTCATAGTATTTGCCTTGTTGATTTCAAAAGCCACTTATTCATTAAGGCAAGACAGTTTAGCCCTAGAGTTTTCTAGTTTTTCATCTCTTTAGGCTGCTTATATCCCTTCTCTCTTTTATAGACAGGTCAGCAGATGTTCCCCATAAAGACACCTTCTGAAGGTTGTGAAGGTAGTAAGTCCTCATCAGACTCTCCTCACTTTTCTGTTACACTAATCTCCCTTTACACTGTCTATTCTTGTGTAAATAATTATATCAGTTTCCTGGTGACTTAGGGTATCTCTCTGCTCTTTATTACAGAACTTCTTTCAGTATTACCGTTTCCCTACATTTAGTCCTTTTCCATTTCTAGTATTATTTCCTCCTGTTGCATTCCATGTGTTCTAGATTGTTTTCTTTCAATGTCTTAGCTTGTCAGACACATTCTTTTTACGGTTGTTTTCCACCCATGATTTAGTTGTCTTACTGTTGATCTGTCTACACTGTTATTTGTATCTCCTAACAAATTAGAATCATATTACAACATTTTACCCTACGATGGGGATTTTTAAATCTTTAATTGGGAAACATGATGGCTTTGTATCTGATCTCATTGGCATAGCAGATACTACTCCTTAATCTCCACCTTTGCTTTCTTCCTCCTTCCTCTTCCTCTTCCTAATTTCCTCTGTCTTCTCTGCTGCTTCTTCAAAAAGCCACATACATGCAGATGTCACTGTGCATGTTAAAAAAAAAATCTTGATCTGAACTATTGTTTCCCTACTAGTCATGGCTTTTTAAAGTAAGATGACCTGAAACTAATCTGTTCTGCCAAGGATTAATATATCTCCATTTACTCTAATTCATACATTTGTTTGTCAGTCACAAGGTTTGTATTAACCCTTTAAGTTGTCACAGCCCTGAGATGATGGGTTTTGTTGGGGTTTTTTTTTTCTGGGTTCTTTGGTGGAATTGAGCACTTAAATCACTGCTGTGCACAGTCATAGATAATGAAAATCTTCAATAATCAATACTTGTCTTTCACTGAAAATAAGGCCACTAAGCAATGTCTGTGGTGAGTCACATTAGGTAAGAGTTTCACCCATGAAATCTGCACCAGTTTTCTTCTGCTTCCATAAAACTGCTATGAAAACAAAATGTAGGGGTCACAACAATGCTTGTAGTGACCTGGAGAAGAGAGTCTAATCCCAGTGGTTATCCTTTTTTATGTTTGGTCTAATGTAAAATAGTCAGGTGACCTAATGTAAAATATTGCCTTTCCCTGTAAGCTCTGCTTTTCTGTAGTGTTTAACATAATAACCTTTCAAACATCTTGTACCAAATAAAAGCAAAGGAAACTAATACCAAAGTATTCTGGCTTCTCAAGCTGTAGTAAAGACAAAATATTTGTTAAGCAGCTACTAATTTATTTGGTAATTATTGCCCATAACTTCTTCTCTTGTGAAGAAGAATCTTGTGGTAATTGGAAAGTAAAGGTTGAATTACAGGACTGCAGTAAGTATATTCATCACTGCTATGACCAGTCACAATCACACTGCTTTTATTAAGTATTAAAGAGAAAGATGGGTTTGTGTTTTAAAGATAAGAGCTGGAGTCAGACCTGGGTTCAGCTGATGACTGGATCATACACTCCCACAGAATTCAGTGATGTTCCCCTTGAACTTGATTCTGCCATCTACACACTGAATAAAGGTGTTTTTCTGGCAGCAGAAACCATTTAGTGGTTGCTTAAGGGCATGCCAGCTTGGACCTCCTGGCAGCACAGAGATAGGGGAGAGAAGAATGAAAAAAATAGTTGAAGAGTGAACACTAATGAGGATGGTGAGTTAATGAGCTCAGGGGCACCACAGTGTGGCTGGGGACCCAAGAGGAATCACTGGATCTCCAGGTAGAATTAGCTCACACATATTTGTCTCAGGCCTCTTTCCCAATGCTGCAAAGGTCTGAGTGGTTAATCCTGGTCTTTTGCATCTCTGAACATTAAGGTTCATCTACTTTGGCACTTCAGTGTAAGTCAGGAGTGTACTTGTGAAATGGATCTCCTCAGAGCCCTCACTTGTGCTCTTTGGTTTGCATCATGGAGAAGCTATGGAGTATGCAAAATGGCATTCTCCTGGATGAAGCCTAGCTGGGAGATTCTCCAAGATCACATCTAATGCATTTGAACTGCTAGTAAACATTCAATCCATGGGGTGACACCAGTACTGCGTGTGAAACACACAGTGTTGAGGTTGGATTCGCTGCAGTGTTTCATTCTGCAGATCCAGTTCTATTGCACTGATTGCTTATATGAACATAGCCCAAAAAATGCACTTCCTTCCTAATTTATGAGGTTTTGTTACAGCAAATGCATTAAATCACAAAAAAGTATTGAGATGACTTTATAAATGATGGAATTGATTTCACTGGCATTACATCTGGGAGGATGGTTAACTGCTGACAACATAAAATGTGTGAGTGTGGATCAAATCGTTAATATAGGCAAAGCTGATATAAAATGATGGCTCTTTAATTATACATCACCTCAAGAGAGTGAAGTAAGTATCTTCAAGAAATATAATTTATTAACTAGTGAGTGCTGCATAGTACTTGTGAATACGAGATGTGTATATATATCTCTGTTAGTTAGAAAGCCTATAAATCTTACAAACTCTATTATGGGAGTTATAAAACTACTGCTAAAAAGTATAAAACCCATATTTATTAAAGGAGAAACAATGCTTAGATACAAGTTTTGTAAATCCTGGTCATGACATTACTCATCCTCTCCTAGGAAGAAAAATCCTGAATGCTGTGTAGAGGTTTGATTGACCAAGTGACTGCATTTGGAGCAGATTCATGAGGAAGTTTGCATCCCTTCAGTGAAGTGGCTTGGAGGATGGTGGGAATATGTTCAGTAGATCTGTGTAAATGTAAAAGAATTCAGTTCCTTTGCATCTCAGAAATGTGGCCAAAAAATATACTCAGCATAAGAAGCTAACCGTACAGCATTTGAGCATCTTGGCAAGCAAGGTAGCTTTAGACATTCTTTGCACATATTAGTGACACCCCAGACACTGGAGAAGTGTTTAGTTTAATTTAGACCACACTGTCTGTAATTTCCTAAGTATTGCATGGCATTAAACCTTTTGAACTTACTCCTTCTGACCTCATAGTGCTTCTTATGCTTTGAAAAAGGTCCTAAAGGAAAACTTTTATAGTCACCTCTCTATATTACTCAGGGATTTCTTCCCTAGATGAACACAAGAATTTTAGTCTCTTTGTACCACCTGGCACTTTTATTTGTTCTGACTCTTGCATTAGAAAATCTTACCTCCTAACCATAAGCTATTGGTCACATTAAAACACCTTTGCTGTTTTTACTAGATTGCATAGTCCTTACCTTCTGAGGCAGTCTCAGAGGATATGGCAGAGAATGATAATCCTTTTATGCAGTGTTCCCAGGATTGTTTAATGAAACCTATGGCGAAGAACTTCTTTGGTCTTAATTTTTTTTGTGTTTCTGTTTTTATAAAAGCCTGTTACTTTTCTGTCTTCTTACATTTCATAGCTTCTCCACAAATACTCAAGTGGGGTAAAAATATTTCCTGGGTGTAAGTTCTTAGGTTTGTTAGTACTGTGTGGAACTAGACAAGGATGTTCCACTTGGCCTCGTAGAAAAGTCCTAAAAGTTTAAATTTAATTCTGGCCTAATACTAGAAATCATCTGAGAAAAACAAAACAAAACAAAACAAAACAGCCATCATTACCCCAAAAGATGATTTAATATTAGCATTGCGTCCTGTCTTCCCAAATACTTCTACAGCCCAATGCTTTGCTCTCCCTTTCAGCTGGCCTATAATTCTCGCTCCTATAAAAGAGGGCCTTGCTGTCACTTTCCTGCATTTTTTCTGTTTCTCAGGCATCTCCTTGAGCTTTGAGCACTGCACTGCAAACTCAAGGTCAGATCTTGCTTTTGCATCCAGCTCAGTGAGGTGATTATGGCCCCCTCTCCCTTTCCCATTCCCTACAGCTTTATGAGCAGTGCTGTGTTTCAGTAGAGAAGCTGGGTCCTCATCACATCAGGTCATTGCTACCAGGGAAGGTGGCACTGTGACCTGGTGGAGCTCTACAGACTTTGTATCAGTGTTGTATCAATGTAAAGGGCAAAAAGCAAGGATAATTTAGACCCGAGTGTACTGAATTCTCTTACTTGTATATCATGCAAGCACACCCAAATTTCAGATTCAAGAAATACATCACACATTTTCACAGGAGATCACCTTAGGCATGAATTGTACTTTCTCATGATTTACAAAACAAGCCCCTTGCAAATGCAAATAGGATGGCAGTAAATAAGATACTTCAGCAAAACCTAATTGATAAAAATGTTAATGTATACTCCCTTCCCCGTGGCAATATATTCCAATGTTTAAATCAAACTTCATGTTTCTTTTAAACAAGTCTTTAAACCTGTCTTAATGGAAAAGTTATTCAGAAGTTTGAAAATATCCTCTATCATATTATTTATGAACTCAAAATATTTTTCCAGGACCATAAATTATTTCTAAACATGTTTCCCCAGGAGTGCCATTATGAAAAGAATTTTAAAGCTACAGTTGGAAGGTGAATTTAATACCAGTCATATAAAATATAAAGTTCCAGCCCTGCAAATGCATCTGTGTCTGACTTTAAGCCGATGAATATTTCTACTGACTCAGTGAAAATACTCCCACTGAAGTTAAGTACATCTATTAAGTGTTTGAAGGCCTGGATCTGAAAGTACCACAATAATAATCATAAGTAAATATTTGTACAGCCTTTCCTTTCTCTAAATGTTTAATTCTTTAAGCATCTTTAAGATTCCTAGCTAAGAAGTTTGTTTTGCAATGTTAAAAGTTTTGGAGCAGACCCAAAAGCTGCAGACCTTGCCAATTTTGATTTACACGGTATCAACAATTTCTGGGTACTTAGGTTCTGGTTTGCATCCTTGCAACTTAAGATTAGTATGCTGTATTCAACTTAATACAGACAAAGAAAATTTAGTATCTTCAGATACAGCATTATGAAATATAAAAGTGTTACTTTGGGGCTTGATTGAAACCAGAAACTGGACAAATAGCTGCTTATTTGGAAATTCTTAAAGATAGGTCAAATATAGAAGAAAAAAGTTTATTTTGGAGACGACAATGTTTCCAACTTTTCTAGGCTAGAAAAACAGACTTTGACTGTGTCTTGGGCTGATTTTATGATGACACGCTATTCCTGATCACCTGCTTTATGCCCAGAAATGGATCCTGTTGCTTTAAGTTGAGTCCGGGAGCCAGGCAGGAGCCGGGGGAACTCAGCCCGGGTTTTCTTCAAGCCCTCACTTCCAGCGTGCTTGGTGAAGTTGCGGATTTGTGTTACATTATTGCTCTTTGCTAGCTTGGTTCTTGCTAGCTGAGGGAAGTAGTTTTCCCTGGGCCGCAACAGTAATGCTCCGGCGGCTTCTGTGGTTTCTTCTGGAGCTCTTCGGCCTAGCTCTTGTCTGAGATCCTACCATCAGCAGGGGCTGCCCTTCGGCGGGGAAGCCGCAGGGACATTGCATCTCGGCCAGACCTCGGGAAAAGCTGAGCCAGAGAAAGAAGGGACTTTAAAATCCACCAGTTTCGTCTACAGCGAAGAGGAGACCAACAACATCGGAGTTCATCAGGTTCCCATCTGTTTTTCTCGTTCCCAGCCTGCTGTGTGGACTCTTCTTCCCTCACCAAAAACAAAGTTGTCGGCCATTTTGTTGTTCCTGTACGTGGCATTTTTGGGTTTGTTTGTTCTGCTGTGGGTGTGTGGGTGTGGGTTTGGGTGAGGTTCTGAAGGTTCAAATCTAACAGTTATTAATTTCTTTTGTGTTGTGAGGACACTTCGTCAAATAAACTTTTTTTTTCCCTTCACTTTCACCAACCAATATTTATTTCATATTGGCAGGAAGGGATTGCTAAAACCACTTTTCTTAGAGGAAACTCTCATTCCAGAGTGTTTTCTCCCAAAACTTGTCTCTAAACCAAAGCAGACTGAAAACATTTAAATTCTTCTATAGGCAGAAATTTGCTGTTAAATAAATGTAGACACAATTTGACACCTTTTTAACTGTGTTTGTCAGCAGAAGTTCACATTTCAACTGTAACTGCCAAACTGTGTTTTAAATGTGGACTGTTTTTCTTATCAGAGCCAAAAGGAGACAAGAGGGAGGAAAGTGAGTCTTCCTCAACACACAAACATATCACAATTGTGTATAGGCACACAAACATACCAGCAATTCTCCTTCATAAGGTTAATTTAAAGTCAGAGCTATTGCATGTTACATGTTCAATAGGTTTAGAAATATGTACTCTTTTATTATATATTCCGTATTTCCTTGTGTTCTGCCAGTGCACGTGTGATGGCTACAGCCCATCAGCATGAGCATTTCAGAGACTGACAGAAGTTCACTGTAGATGTGCTTAAAACATATTTAGCTGTTGTGGAAGAAAAACAACCACTTTGCAAGCAAGTCCAATATTTGAGAATTGAAAGCACGTACCAAGCTCCCTGCTGTGGTGCCAGCTGCATTTATAGGTAAAACAGTATCAGCTTTTGCAGAAAGTGTTCTGCAAACACCAAAGTGGAGCATATTTCAAAGGGGGCATACAGAGCATTCATAGATCTGTCAAAATATCCCTTCCAATGCCAGAGACGTGTGAGTGAGGGTTTGTTAATACAAAAGTGGTGAGAGAAGTATCTTATTTTCACATTTTGGGGAGTGGGAAGCATGGTAGCAGCAAATGAACCAATTTCTTTTGGAATAAAACTAATTCTGATGACAACAGGAAGCATTCATATACACGTGGAGACAAGTGTGACTGTCAGTAGGTGGAAGTTAGCAATGCACATCTGGGCAGCATGCACTGACCATCATCAGTGATCAGAGAGGTCATTATAATAGGAATTCCACCTCAGTTTAATTTGCTGAGTGTAACTAATGCACAAATGCTAGGAAGGAATGGAATTTTAATGCAAAATCTATCCATTAAGAATCACAGTGTAAATTTGTGAACATTTGAAGTATGTCATTTGTAGTCTTTACTTCTAAGTAAATTTGCACTTCAGCTTAACACATAAAGCTCCAAAAGATCTCAGAAATTTATTTATGATGATACTGTATTTTAAATGGCAGTAGGAAAGTTAAACAGAACATAAGCAGAGGAGATACTGCATGACTCCCATTATATGAATTCTAACATCAATTAAATCAAGCTCAACTACCACATTCAGGGTTTGCAATAAAGAGGAAAGAAAGTATCAATTTGGACAAATCTAGTTATTACCACATTCTTAAAAAGAAACAAACCAAACCCAAAACAAGTAGAACCACATTCCACATTTGCCATGATTTTGTAGCAAAAACCTGCTTCAAAGCTTCTCTAATAATAGAATGAATTGTCATAAAATACTTTTACTTAGTGAAGAATTTCCAGTCTCCTGAAGCATGCAAATGCCAGTTGACTTCAGATGCCCCCAACTCTCCTAATGCAACATTATTTATAAATCTCCCTTCCCCTAGCATACCACTGCTCCTCCCTGCCAGGGTTCTGTACATAGGTTGAGAATGGGTCTCATGGAGGCCCTGTTTTAGATTATTTTTATCCTTTCATCAGGCATCTAGAAAGAGTCTTGTTTCTATGACCATACCCAGGGTTGCAGTAGTAGACAAGAAGAGAAAAAGTCCCAGCACACAAGTCAGGAGAAGCTAGGGTTGACAAAAGTCTTTCTTCTGCATTACTCACCTTTTCCATGCTGAGTTTTATTATGCCCTGAGATTGGCTTCCTTTCCAAATATAAGAAATACAGGACAAACACTAGGATGCCTTGCATGACCAAGACTTAAAAAAAATCATCAAACCAATAGTCTGGGAAATAGCCAAACAAATGTCAGTTCTCCCAGTTTTGTTTCTTATAATTGGACCCAAACTATAAAAAGTTTATACTAGTAACAAAATTCAATCTGCTAGAGTAAAACCTTTCCTTGGAGCAAAAAAACTATCTTTTCTCCATCTCTCAAATTCATCTTTGCCAAGAAAGTATACATAGCTCAAAAGTTAAACAAGATATTTTTGTTCCTAGCTACCCACAAAAGAACATCCTTCAATATTGTTTCGGAAATAGCTGCAGCACAATTAAGATAGAGTGTAAATCATAGAAAGAATATTTCCTGTAGCCTTTAAAATATTCTAAGGAAGCCTGAGAGAAAGCAAGCCCTTTTCTGTTGCTTAATGCCAAGTGAATATTCCTGTCCAAGAAACCAATTTATGATAAAGATCTCATTAAAAAAAAAAAAAGTTCTCATGTGTTTCAAAGACAGAAAACATTACAATGCTTGCATATATTCTGTTTAAAACAAAACACTCAATAACTAATCCAAATAGGACTTCATGACCCACTGGGAAAGTAACAGCTTTGGGCCATGTTCATATTCCAATTGCCAAAGTGACTTTAAAGTGGAAAGGAAATTTTGGGGCAAAGGAAGGAGAGCCATGAGAAAACAATGAGCAGGGTACAAAGGGTTTTAATAACTAAGGGCCTTAAAAAGAAGATCCTTTTTTTCAGTCTACTATGAGAAAAATGTGGGAAATGAAGAGAGCCTGCATTTTCTCCCCTCTTCACCCAGACACGTTGTCTGAAGGAGCTCTTGAAGACAGAGGAAATGGTTCACAGGTGCTTTTGTGGAGGACCTAGATCTCCTGACATCTATCAAATTGCACACTGGCTCAGCTTATTAACACACAAGCAAACCTATGTTTGCGCTTAAGTCAGTAGTCAAATTCCCACTTAATTCCCTGACATTATCAAAGGTACTTCAGCAGTTTATCTCAAGATACTTGGTAGACACAGAAGGTTTCCATTCAGACTCTGTGAATTCTTGCTTCTGGTATGAGCATTTGTTCTCAGAACTGGCTTAGTAGATACACATATCTCCCCTTTGATAATGAAGACTTAAGAAATACCACTGGAACATTCTCATTTCTGGCCTTTGCATGTGTGGAAGTTTGAATCGCCATGTCTGAGGCAAGGAAATACCATGTGAGTAAATAGCTGCACTGGATCCATAGAAAGGATAAGGTCAAAGGGCTGACATACTTTTTAACAATTTGGAAGGTGCCTACACATTATTACACCATTGTTTTTTTAGCTGAGGTAGTTATGGAGACAACAGCAAAAAAACCCCAAAACACACAAAAGAAAAACCCCAACAACCTCTGGATAACAGGAAATATTTCTGAAATTATATTATTCAGTTTTTTCAATTTATGCAAGTTGATCAACATTGCATAGACCTTCATTTGTTAGAAGTGGAGAAATGAAAAAATGAAGGTATACACAGTATCTCCTTTATGTAATAGTCATTTGATATTTTTAATAGTATCATATAAACAAGCCATAAGGTGATCAAAGTTCCAGTCTTTAAAAAGTGATCAGTATAGAAACAACATTAATGACACAAGGATTCTTCAAATAAATGTCCAGAAATTACGGGTTTAGTAAACATAAATGCTGTAAGTTAAGTGCTCTGGTGCTTGGGCACTTGGAAGCTGGACAGCTGAGACATCATTTAGAAAAGTATTCATAGCTAGATTCCAGACATTTTGTGATGCAATCTGTCATGTACTTACATTTGTATCCAAATATTGCCAAGGGTGATTTTTTAAAGATGTATAAACTATGTAAGATTAAGTTGATTCAAATGGAAATGGCTCAGAAACCCATAAAGAAATTACCACATTAGAGACTCTCTTTCATTGTCTTGTACTGAACTACATTTTATGTAAAATAGCACATTTCTTTTCCTAACCCTTGAAGCGGGATATCAGGAAAGGCACACCTTATGCAGACAATGCAAATATTATTATCTTGTATTTTAAAGGAAACAAAATTTTTTCATTTAGAAGAAGGAGAGAAAGCAGGAAACCATGACATAAAGTGGAGAGCATGTAGCGTGGGTTAGATGAACTAATCTGATCAAAATAAAGTTCCCAGAAGCTCTTACTGACATAATTTTCAAGAGTATTGTGCTGATTTCTTTGAGTTAACAATGCTTATTCATTTTGGGCCTGATATTATCAATTAACTTTGATGGACTGACTCCTAATTAACACAGCTGTGAGACTAAAATCTGTCTCTCTTTATTTCTAGTTATGCCTCTGGCTACTGATGACATTAAAATGTGAAGAAGAGAAATAGGAAGCTACTTTTGAATTAGTTTGACAAATGGTAGCATAATAGAGTCCTAAACTTTTCACAAAACCCTGGCACTATTCCTATGAAGAATAATCCTTTTTTCAGATGACATACCTGTCATGACATCTGGTGTCAGAAGACTTTGAAACAAAACCACAGCGGAACACATCTGAAATAAGTATCATGTCAGTTATGTCTTCTTCAGAAAAATACACCAGTGAGAGAGCTCTGAAATTGTTTCAGCAAAATATCCAACACTGTCAGCCTAATAGAGAAAAATCTTCAGGGATGGAATTAAAAATAAATACCAATAGTAAATTATTAAGGTCACTGAAATTAACAGGGCTGGTCTGAGAATGGGCAGCAAGCTCAGCACCTTACAGTTTGATATTCCCAATGTAAACAATAAATACAGAAGTCAATGTTCACTTTCTAATCCTACCACTCTTTCCTTCGTTTTCTTCCTTATCAGAGCTGAAGGAGGCTATAGGTATCAATGACATTTGTAAGCAATACAGCTTTTCTTTATCACTGTTTCCAACTCCGAGAAACCTGAGAAATTACATTTGCTGCCCTAGAAATTCCCTTCAGTCACAGCCACTTTCCAATACCAGTCCATTTTTCTTTATGTAATTAATTAAAGTATCGAATGTGAGTAGCTGCCTTTATCTCTTTGTGTGCCTTGCAGCATAAGAAATATGGGGAAGCTGTGCAATCTGAGGATGGAAAATAGCTTGCTCAAATAACTCAGTGTCACTTAACTTGTTGTATATGCTATAACTCAGCTTATATATGTTCTTACCTTTTCTTAATCAACACCTTCACCAACTTCAGCTTGAAATTGAGCCCAAAAAAAAAAAAAAGACGGAATAAACAGATCAGTGACGAGGTGAAATATATATTTCTTATTATTATTCAGATAGTCCTCAGTCACTTTAAAGAAACCAACTTGATAAGCCTAAATCCATCTCTGGCTAAAGAATGGGAAGAAGGGAATTGCTTCCTCGCTGAAGATCTGCTCTGCATGCTAAGTCAAACAGGAAAAGAAATCTGCATGGAAGTGTTATTTTTAGCAACTATAGAGAAGCAGTAATGCATACTTATAGTCATCAGCCTCAAGATCCAAAAGCCTCTTTTCTCTTACTGTTCTTCATGCTCTGCACAGCTTGGTTTCTTTCCCCTTCTTGCTCCCTGGACAGATGCATGGGGAACTGATAAAGGTATTATGATACTTTTCACCCAGTCCTTTGAACTTGTCTCATAGTTGAATCATTAGGCTTACATTATCAAGAGCTTTTCTTCATCCATGGAGAAAAGGGCTGAATTTATCCTAAAATCCTCCTCCTAAACACTGCCTCATAGATTATTTTTCTATTTATCAGGAAAGCAGCATTACAGGAGATGATCCCACCACCCTTGAAACTGTAATTTCTTACTACTGTTTATCATAGTATGACATTTTCATAACCAGTTACTTCAACACTAGCTATTTTAAAATAACTGCTTTTCTATTTTCCAGGGACACAGCTGTCTCACATCAGAAATGCTATTTTGTGAGAGGTTTCAGTTGCTCTGGCAACAGCCTTTGACAAGTTCTGTCTGTGACACTGCAAAGAAGAGAAATTGCTGAGAGGAGAGGTCCATCCCTTCCCACTGATGCTCTGACTTGGCCATATCTACAGTCACTGAGTACTACAGGGAAAGGAATTTATGGAATAAATACACTGGCTAAGAATTAATTGGTTCTGATTCAACCACATGCAATACATGAAGAAACAGAACTAGGTTGTTATGCATGCTCTTGTCTGAAAATGCCACTTTAAAAATGATGGTAATATACAGCTGCCAGTCTCACTATGATGGTATGAATGCCATCAGAACTGAAGGGTACACAGAATGCTAATACTGAGCAGATTTTGAAGAGGTCATATCATGCATGTTTATTGTTTAAATCTTTTGCTATCAGAAAAGTTCATGTTTCTTGACAATTTCTTTCCATTTTTTTAGGCAACATGATAATTATACATATGTGTCACAGTATGTCAGCCCAATCTAATTTATTTGTAATTGGGGCAGACAAATGTTTCTTTCCACTAATTACTCTTCACTTTGGACAGTATCTCAGTAAATTTGCATCTTCTATCATGATCATACCAGGGTAGATCCGTCCAGATCACCTATTTTTTTTTTTGCATTTTAGGTTGTCTAAATTGTTTATTTATGTGGCCTCTTGCTACTGAAGTCCAGGGAGCTTCTGGAAAGACAGCTTTGATTTCACACCTCCAGTTGCAGAGTAGTGTATGGGTGCAGTCCCTATGCTTCTAAAAGTGCTGTGCAAAGATTAGTTGTGACAATCCTTAAAGATTATACAGAAACCAGTTTTGGCTAGGTGGCTGTACAAACTAGAGATTCCTTCTCTCAATTTTTCATTGTATTTCATCTGCTTACACAGTCAGAAAGCAGCTATCTTAAGAATATTCGAGCTCTTGGAGCTTGGAAAGTATCCACAGGATTCTGGTGTCATCTAGTAAAGTCAGTGAGAAGATTAAAGAATATAAGGTTGTCATCATGCTCTTGTCTGACAGCACTAAGGTGCAAAATTAGTTCTTGGCTAGATGGCAAATTTGGGATCAGGAAAAAAGTCCGTAACTTAGTAAGAAATCTATGGCTGTCCAATATCTGTCAAGGTGACTTAAACTGTCAACAGCTGTATGACTGAAAGTTGAATGTAGGATATAAGTAGCTATCATTCATAATTTTGTTTGGTGATGCTGAATAGAAAGAAAATATGATAAATTAAAGCGCAATAAGCAAAAATATGCTTGCCATTTTCAAATCTGCTGCCTACCAGACTGTAGCTCCTGTACCATATAGTTGCACAGAAGGGTTCATTTGGGATTGAAACCAGTGTAAGCCCACACCAGATGTTACAGCAATCCAGATCTAAAATGGTTTTCCCCCCTGTTCTTCTAGAATGAATTGTTTTCCTAACTTGCAGTAATGTTTTCAAGTTCTTTTTGCTGCCGTCTTTCAATAATTTTTTCTCTTCTGTTTTACTGTGCTTTATGTTTCATACTAAAAAGTCATGTATCAAACATTCTTATAAACTGAGGCAGATACCCCAAAACTGAGACTGGCTTTCAAGTAAAATTATAATCACAAATATTAATGGATTTATAGTTCTCTTAAAATGTTTCTAGCTATCAGAATTTTAACTCTGCATTTTAGGATTTTAACCATCAAGACTGAAATGCTTGACATTTTCGTCACATTTTTTCAGTAATGAAAACACCTGCAGTCTTTAAGTATCCTTACTGTAGGATTTGAGAATCTCAGGGAACAACAGCTACTGCAGGACTGTTTTAAAAAGTTAAGAATTGAAAGCACTGATAATTTTATTAATTTTATTAGTGCTGAATCCTTACAATTAGATTTCCAGGCAGGAGCAAGAATGGAAGAAGTATAATATGGACATTGTCTCTAAATTTGCATATAAATGAGTGGCACATTTACTTTATGGTACACATGAGTATAAAGTCTAACATAAATAATTCTATCGCTGCCGCTGTATAATCAAAGAAGTAAAGAAGCAGCAGAAGGGAGGCCCCAACACTGGGGAAAGATTAGTGCTGACAATGTCTTAGAGCATAGAAGGTATAATCAGTGCTGAAAACTGCTATATCCATTCTATCGGTAGATACCAGGGGGTTTGTTTTATTGAAGATGATGTTCATAGTTCACCACCGGTTTCAACAGTGAATATGTGACAATTGAAAGTCTCAAAGAGCATGGCATTTATGGCAGGCAAAAAGCGAGGTTTGTTTATTCATAGACTTAATTAGATGTAAATTGAAGGCTCCAACAAAGATTTTGACCCCACCCTGGGCTTCAGAAGCCTGGCTCACAAAGGGTTTTGCATTCTGCTGCTGTGAAAAATCAGGAAAAATGAGCTTCTTTTCAATAGGTTAAGGTCTTGCAAGGGCAGCAAGGATCTAATGAGATTTTTAGAGAAGTCACTGACAAATGTAATGATACACCATGCTGAATGAAATAGAAGTTCTGCAGAATAAAATCATATGTGAGCTTTTAATTATTGGTACTATGTGGATATGAAGGGATGGAATTAAGGATTTATAGACAACCTTGTTATTCATTTTGTCTAAGGCCATCACAATAAAACCTAAATGTTCTTTTATATAATTTTCATTTCTGTTTAATATCTTTAGTCTGATAGCTGTTCCAGCAATGTGGAAGTGAAACTAGAAATTATACAAGAGCAGAAGGTTTGTCTTTCATTGTTAGAATGCATATGCTCATAATGATTCTTCGATTATTCTCCTCTTAATCTTATGTGTGTACAGGCAGAACAAAACTGTAGGAATGATTATAGCACTGTCTGGAATATCAAAACAAACCCATGTATGTTGCTTGAATAAATCTTAATGACCATTTAAATATCATAACACCAGAGTGAAGTTTTAAGATCATTACTACTAACTGTTTCTCTTTATAGATGGTCCTACAGAAATTCATAGTGACTAGATAAATAACAGAATTCAAATTTGTCAGTAATTCCATTGAAAAAATGACAAATTCAACTCAAGGGTGTCATTCAGCTCTATTGCTGGTCTCTTTCTCATAGACTACACATTACCTTCTTCCTGAGATATTCTTTCTGGACTTTTGCAGTCCTGTTAATCCTGTGTAAATGCTAGCTATATGTCTGCTCTATCATGTTCTCAGAAAACAGAAACTTCCTCCAACATTATGAGCAAACAAATAGAGAAGTGAGTGATGCAGGAAGGGTGAGCAGACCACCTAGGCTCCTTTAAAACCCTCTGGGTCTCACATGTTTTGCATTACTTCATTTTCTAAGAATGTTTTTTCATCGTGACTGATGGGCCTGATGACTGATACAGATAAGAAATTCGAGAACACATATGAATTTACTTACTGTCAGCACTTCCAGGGACGCAAGTTCGAATACAGCTGCATCAGGGTTGTTACTTTTCCTGCCCACACCTATACTTTATTTTTTTCCAAAGAAGTGGACAATGAAAAATGCATTGGCAGTTTATCAAATGAAACATCTGACTACATGCTTTGTACCTCTAGTGTATTAAAGCACACAGACATTTAAGTTATGAAAACTTTGCAGCTCTATTACAACAGAAGAACACAGTAGGGTCTCCTATTCCCCAGCAAGTTAGAACTTGCTAGTCCATGTCTTTCCATGACATTGGATCTTGACAGTAATTTTTTGTATTCCTGTGCTGATGGTAGTAAGAAGTTTTGATCAAATCAGCCAAAATATTCTAAATGCAGTTGTTCTGAACAGAAATTCAGTCATGCTGAAAGAATTTGAGCTTATTTCTCCTCTGATTAAATACTGCAGTTTTCCACCATTTTGAAGGAACAGACTACATGAGTCTTTGCCACAAACACAGATTTGTGGCATAAATTAGCTATTCCATTTTCAGTCTTAAACAAGGAGGCATATGAGGCATTTTGTGTTCTTTTCCAAAATGCTTTAAGCTTGTATTTCAGCTGTATTCTAGTGTGGTTTCAGTCTCCTGCTGCTAATTAGAACAATCTTGGAAGCCATCTTAAAAGAAAAAAGGGAAAAATGAAAGAAAGGCTATTTTATGGTTTTCTTTCTGGGTATAGAATCAAGAGCGTTAAGAGGGAGTACATTTTTCCATGTGGCTGATAAGACTTCATGATAAGTTGCAGTGAGAAGTAATTAAGTTTAGTCCTTTAAAAATCCTAAGTTTGATCCTAAGTTTCTTCATTTAATATTTCTCTTTTCTTTCTTCTCTCTTTTCTGTTACTATTGCATCTAGTAATAATTCTAGAAATGTGAAACACATTGGTATCTTCTATCCTAAAAAATGTGTATACCAATTTTGTTATAGAATTGATCCTAGAGATCCCATGTAGTGCCTGTAGGATCATAGAATTACAGAATGTGCTGAGTTGGGAGGGACTCACTAGAATCAAGTCCAACTCCTGGCCCTGCACAGGACACCCCCAAGGACCATATCTTGTGCCCAAGAGTATTATCCAGATGCTTCTTGAACTCTGCCAGGCTTGGTGCTGTGACCACTTCCCTGGGGAGCCTGTTCCAGTGCCCAGCCACCCTCTGGGTGAAGAACCTTTTCCTCACATCCAACCTAAACCTCCCTGGCACAACTTCAGGCCATTGCCTTGGATCCTGTCACTGGCCACCAGAGAGAAGAGATCAGTGTTTGCTGCTCCTCTTCCCTTCACAAGGAAGTTGTTGACTGCAATGGAGTCTCCCCTCAGTCTCCAGACTGAACAGACCAAGTGACTTCAGTGACTCCTCATATGGCTTCCCCTCAAGGCCCTTTACTGTCTTTGCTGCCCTCCTTTGGGCACTTTCTAATCACTTGATATCTTTCTTACTTCTTGGCACCCAAAACTGCCCCCAGCACTCAAGGTGAGGCTGCCCCAGCGCAGAGCAAAGTGGGACAATCCCCTCCTTTGCCCGGCTGGTGATGCTGTGCCTGATGCACCCCAGGACAGAGTTTTCCCTCCTGGCTGCCAGGGCACTGCTGGCTCGTGTTCAACTTGCCATCGACCAGGACCCCCAGGTCCCTTTCCTCAGCACTGCTTTCCAGACTCTCATTTCCTAGCCTGTACAAAGGTCTGGATGACATGTTTACAATATTTCAGAGCTGCTGATAAATCATTCTGTTAGTCACATAAAGCTATAAATGTTCAATATAAACATGGCATTGGTAAGACATAAATCTTCTTCTTATCAAATCAATGCTTTCACATGTGGGAGGGTGTATTTTGAAAAACACTATGTTATCTGTAAATGAGATAACTCTCCAGTTCCCTAAAATAAACAGTATTCTATTAAAAGAGTTTAAGTGTTTTTCTTTTACTTAATTTTACTGTTTTCTCAAATATTCCAATTTTATCTCTTACTGTTAGTTTCCTTCTGCATGTGGAATTTTTTGCTTCTTTGTAAATATACCCTGTCTCCACTAGCTGGCAAAAAGTTTCCAAACAAAGTTTTTAATTTAGATTTAAGCTACATGAACCTGCAAATAAATGTGGATGCATTTAACAGCAAATTTGCTTTCTTCCCTGCAGTATTTAATGAGTCCTTTGAACTTCATCTTATTCACTTTAAATGGTTGACTTTGATGTCTTTCCTTTCTCCCAGACAGGCCCTCATATGTAGAAAACAGCCAAGGCTCAGCAGCCCTCTTAGGCATATGTACATCCTATTCCTTGTCTCAGGAGCTTGGGGAGAAGCCGGTAGAAGGGCTTACAAAAGAAGATGTTGCTTGCTCTAAAAACATTGCTCATTTTAATTTCCTGAGGCTTCTAGCATCTCATCAAAATATCAGGGAATGCAAATAAATAGAGACATAATGGAGTGCTCGATTCAGCCAAGCAAAACATAATCCTGTAACACTGTTCTCAGGAAGTCTTTCCTGGTAGATAGTAGACAACTGAGCATCACCAAAACTTCCACTCTGTCTTCCCCCTCTCTCTCTCCTCTTTCTCCACTTCCAAACCCTACTTAGCATCTGCTCAAAACCCCCACCAGTGTGGGGCGCCTCTTTTAGTCAGGTTGTTTGGAAATGAGAGCAGATTCCTTCCTAAGCAGACTAATGGCACACAGAGCACAGAGCTTTTGGCACTGGGTTTTCACTTGGCACGACAATGCCCAATCCCACATCCCAGTTTTGCTTTAGAAGGTATTAAGGAGCTGCTGGGATCACACTAACATTTAATACCAGCAAATCAAACCAAATGGAGTCATTTATTCAATACTGCAGATATGCTGATCAAAAATAGGCTTAGTGGTCACTTGCATTGTCTTCCCCAAATGCCTTTTGTTACCACTGTGTGGTAATTACTCACTAAAGTGAGTAATAAGCCACATTCATTGTTCTACTTTGTATTTGGGAATAAAAATTCCTATGTTGTAAGGCTTTATATGTAGATGATTAAAACTGTTCACACCAGCCTGCAGGGAGAATTTCAATTGGGATGAGTAACTAACTCTCCAGTACTCAGAATCTTCAGGAAGCTGCAGGATGTTTTTCCACATTAAAATACACATTTCACATGTGGAAACCCCAGACAGATTGTTGGTCTGCTGATATGAAATATTCTTTCACAAGTATAATTTTATCTGTATTTGAAGGCAATTTTGCACCTCTAAAATGGCGCCTCAGGAAGACATGGTGAATGGGGGGGAGGACAGGGCTCTCCCCTCTGTCACCAGCAAGCAGTCCACTCTGGAACAGTCTGGGCACGGGACACTGGGTTATCCCTGGTGCTGCATGACTGTGCTAGCCAGCTGTAGTCACAAAGGCTAACCTCCTCTCCACTTTTCTTCCATTGTTTCCTATCAGCCATTCCTGCCATATTCTGACACAATATTTTCCCCCATCTTCTCTCAGACTCCTCAGATGTACCACCAAATTACTGTGCTAGGAACATGAAAGGTGGTGGAGCTGTGGTAGGAGAACAAAGAATGAAAACTAACAGGAAGCCAAAAAAACCCCATACTTCCTCTCTTGCCCAGCAAATTTATGACTGCTAAGTGTAGCGCTGCCATGGCTTAAATGGGATATGGGTGACTAGAAACTGCAAGACTTATTTAAGTAGTCTAGTTTTTCTGTCTCACCAGTTAACTCTAATTTAAACGAACCTGTGTGTAGCATTCTCTCTGGAAACAGCATCAGTTCTGGTGAGTTCCACTAGTGGAAAATAAGAAACAGGGGTATATGGAAACTTTGATGGTAGAAATGAGAAAGGAAAAGACAAGAATTCATGTTTTTAACAATATTCCTTTTCCCAAGAATTTGTCAGTAAAGGAGATGTTTGAGAAAATTTTCATGCGTTGTTTGTTTTAACAGAGGTGTATTGTACCAATAGAAGTTCATGAAGTTTTTACAGTGGAGAGAAACTGTGAAAACAGTCTTGCTCTGCTTGATTCAAACCTGAGTACTCTTTAGCATCTTTGCTTATTGAAATTATCCAAGGGTAAAAGCCTATTAGAGTTATGTTCCACTGGCTCACAATTTCTGGGACCGATGCTAATTCACTTGCAAGGAAAAAAATGAGGATTAATATCACTGAGGTAAACAGCTCTATTTTGTCTGAATAGTAATATTAGAACTGAAGGCATTGTACAAACTGTATAAACTTTAGTTAGGCTATATATAGGCAGGAATTTCAAGAAGGAGGTCCAGAAAACCTACTGCCTCAAAATCTTTAATCTTAAAAGTACTTAGAGATCAGAAGTTAGTTAGATACCTAAAAGTAGATACCATTCATGTTCAGAAACAACCTAATCTGGGAGTGTAGGTGTTGTTACCTAGCTCTTCATGCCTCTTTACCTATGACCCTTCACAGACTTTCTCTGAAAAATATGCTCAAAGGATGTCTACTAATCCACATGTTCAGTTTTTAAGGAGAGGGCTCAGCTGCTGGGCCATGATGGGAACTTGGGGAGAAATAGTTCCCTGTCACTTGGAGCAAGAAAGGAAAGGTGTTGATCCTTCCCGCTTGGTGAAAGCACTCAAATGAAAAAGAGAAAAATCTTTTTCTGCACACCAAAAGCAATGCAATGAACAGTGCACTTTTGTTGGATGAGAGAAAAATAATTCAAGAGAACTGGCACTAGAACCCTTATCTGCCCACTTTAAGGGCTGAGGATGCCTATTACTACAGTTTCCTGATCAAGGTTGGAATTTTCTCTCTTTTTCTGGCCTTGAGACTCTTGCATTCTCAGATACTCAACACAAAATAAAGGCAAGACGAAGCTGCTCAGGAATTTGAATGCTCTGAGCAGAGATACTTTT
Organism: Dasyornis broadbenti; assembly: GCA_013397935.1. Taxonomy (NCBI): domain Eukaryota; kingdom Metazoa; phylum Chordata; class Aves; order Passeriformes; family Dasyornithidae; genus Dasyornis; species Dasyornis broadbenti. The sequence continues at coordinate 5,298 of VZRN01004652.1, read as the reverse complement.
ACTGCATGAGTTTTTAGGAAAAGTGCGTGTGAGTGCATGTGAGTGTGTGTATGTGCATGCCTGTGTGTCTGATATATGGCTCCAGGACTCAAGGAGTGAGACCACACACTGGAAGGGAGAGAAAAAGCAGCCTCAACAGTTTGAACAGAGCTTCTGTGTAGGCTTTTGGGAAGCCTGGAGAGGTGACTCTTGGATTAAGGTTCTGTAAGAAAGAGTCTTGAAGGGGTAAGTGAAGAAGCTATCATAGATTGTTTAACTTTTTCCCGCAGTCAAAGTGGGATTAGTACATTCCTGTAAATCAAGTTGTGTGGAAGATATGTGATTGAATCCATTACTAATTTTTCCACTCAAATGGCAGATATAAAGAGATCCTGATCTAACAGCTGCTTAGATGAAAACATGCTGCTAGTAGCAGTAGCGAGCTTTCTTCTCTGCTCCTGGGGAATAGGAAGATATTTTCAAGAATTTTCATATTGTTATGTTTCAGTGCTGTGCCTACTACCTCACTACTGCTACCTCTTTTTCATGGTATTCAAAGATATTATAATTTTACAAAACCAAACTTCAAATGCAGTCTGCCATTTCAATCCTTTTGTTTTGAAATAACTCAGAAAACTCTGAGTTCTCCCAAGAAGAAGATAGGCTGGCTTCCCATGCCAGCTTTACTCCTGTAAAGCTTCATCAATTGACTCTAATTTTGAAGTGAAGCCTGCAACTCAGATCTTTCAGGTTACTTCAAGTTTATATAAGAAATGAGATTTGAGACGCAGCTGACAGGTACAGATCTTAGTCGTGTATGTTACTTGTCTTTTCTCACAATCAGTTCATGACATGTCACCTACTGACAACAGAGAGGAGTGAGGCTGACAGGGAGATGCACAACTGAAAGTCCAAAATAATCTGAGAGGGGCTAAGGCTTGCTTTTGTTAAAGAGAGAAAAGATGTTGGGGAAATTAGTCAGCTTACTTTTGAAAGGATCTAGGAGGCTTCTTTCTGCCCTCTGAGGATACCCTCTGACTTTTGGAAGGAATAACCTATCTACAGAAACCAAAATGGCTCAAGCTTAAGAGAAGGGTGTGAACTGAGTGCTGGCTGCGTTGCTGAAAGCAACTAGTGCTGGCTTCTGCAGAGACAAAGGAAGTAAGTAAATAAGTACCTTCCTTCTGACTTCAACAACCCAGCAGTGCTGACATCTTTTAAGATGTAAATTTAATTTGTATACAAATGATGCACACGAAAATCCTGCTAGAAGTGAGACAGTGCTCATGATTCCCATTTGCTGCTGCATGAGCATCCAGGTGAAATTCCTCCCCACTTGCTTTCAGCAGTGGCCTGGGTCTGGCTTGGGCTCGGGCTCAGGCTGAAGCTTAGATTCCAGCACAATTCTTGGGGCTCATCCCATTAGCTCCCAGCAATGTGGACTGCTCTGCAAGGCTGTAAAAAGCCAACATGGAATTAGCTGAATAAATAGTTTAGCAATGAATATTACAAAGTAACCTTGTACTCAGTCTTTTTTAAAAAAAAAAAAAACAAACCAAACCAGGGGATAGATGTTTTGCTGGCAGTTCGTATGTTTATTTTCCAGTTGCCATAGAAAATAATTGACCTATTTTCTTCCAAGAATAAATATCTTTATTCAAGCTCCCTAAAAAAACAGGCAGCCAAGACTTGCACTGAGGCCCTACTCGTGCTGTCTGCTGCTGCAGTCCACAGCAGACAGATTAAGCTTTACCATTTTTAATGAGGCTTTTGAACTGTTGGATGAAAATGTGTTTCTTACAGTACATTTATCCTGCTGACTCCTACTGTTTCAGACCAGAGATTTGGTTCTAATGAGAAGCCTATGTAAAAAAGACAAGACATTCAGCAGTGTCATTGCCCTGGGCTTAGTCTTGTTCCCTCTCAATTTCTTTAAATCCTCCAAACAGATAACTAAGCCACCTGTCAGAATCGTCATTCCTTTTTGTTTACCCTGCTCTGGAGATGTAAGGGCTTCATCAAAAGGCCACTGAATTTATGGGAAGTATTAATGGCTCAGGAGTTGAGAATTTCAGTGTTAAGTAGATTGTCCTTTGTTTCTGGATCAGTTTCTTACTTTTGCTGATGGGTATAAAATGGAGTCCCCTTGGAAGTCCTCATGCAGGTCCCTGAGAACCAGGCCATTTGCTCTGTTACCCTCTCTGTAACCCCAGAAAATGCACTCAGATGCTACTCCAGTTGCTTTTTCTCCTCATGCTAGTCCTTGAATATTCATCTCTGTGAATTGCTCAGGTTTGCATACTTCTGTCCACTTTGAATAATTCTAAAATTATTTCTTCCAGATTATAAGCAGTATTTCTATTTATATATTGTGGATTTGTTTTTTCATTGCTGCAAAGCACTGCACTGAATCTCTGAGAATTTTGTCTATGGCTTTGTCCACATTTCTGCTCAATGTTCAGTGGCGTACATGGCAAGTGAAGTAGCCTTGTCATGACTGAGACAGTCTGAAGCACTCCTACCTGAATTGCTGAAAATGTGGAAGCATGTGGTAAAGGCAGCACAATGATGCACAAAATAAAAGAGCAGACTTGTAATTCTGGTTTGATGTTCTGTACCTGAATAGTAGCATTAGGAACAGCAAGTTGTTAGGCTGCTTCTTCTGTTCTTCTTGTGCAGAAGAGTCAGTATCTTCACACCCATCTATTGAGCAGTCAGAAGTATGACCCAGAAGGAGGACTAGATAGAAAATCCTCCAGAATGAATGGTCCTAGTGACAGTTCTCTTGAATTATTTTTCTCTCATCCAACAAAAGTGCACTGTTCATTGCATTGCTTTTGGTGTGCAGAAAAAGATTTTTCTCTTTTTCATTTGAGTGCTTTAACCAAATTCAAATATGTGTTCAGATATGGCCCATGTTGTCCATTTGGCCATATTTGAACACAGACTTGCTCCTTTTCCTTGAATGAATGTGAGGCCTGACTTGGCAATGGGATTAGGCACATACTAAGGGAGAGAGTCCTGCACCTGAGTGCCAGGTCAAGCCCACATCCCCACGAGCTCTTTGCTCTGCCTGGCAGGTACTGCTCTTCCATCTGTCCAACAAGGACAGCCCTCGGCTGCTCTCTGAGCTGCAGGGATGTGGCTGGTGTGCGGCACTGCAGGTGTGCTCTGCCCTCCAAACCTCCATGTGGAACGCACCATGGAGACAGCTGTATGTGGTTACCAAGACTATTTATCACATCTGCAAAGGAAAATCACTGTAATCCACAAATCCTGTCTCCCAGCTACCCTTGTAGAACATCATGTATGCTTTAAAATGCAGTGGTTTAAAACAATCCATATTATTTCTAAATTCTTTTCAAAAACATGCAAAAAATTAAAAACTGCATTCTTAGTGCACATTACAGGATTTTATTTCAGATATTACATTACAATTGAGATTAGTTGGAATTTCTCAGATAATTAGGATTCATGACTGCTGAGAAAAAGAAAGGGAAAATATTATTTACTCAATGTTAATTTACTAAATGTTGACTGTAGCATTATGTTAAAGAAAGGATGGGTTTGATCTTGTGTCTTTCCACTGAGTTTTCATATATATAAGTTAGGTGATCCCAAAGATGCTCATGAGTATGCTTCATGTCCTCCATGGTAGCCTAGTTAATACCTAATAGCCCTAGTTAATTACGCAAGAGAGACAGCAGGTTTGTCAAACGCAAAAATATGTAGGAGCAGCAATGTTGAGGCCATGCTGAAATGGCCTGTCAAACCCCGCTCCAGGGCCTCTGCTGGAGCTTGAAGTACTGTAGATCTCTCACCCTAACACTAACACTGACCCTAACCCTGACCCTAAACCTAAATCTAACCTGAATCCAAACCCTAAACCTAACCCAAACCCAACCTAAACCAAACCCTAACACTACCACTACCCTAACAGTAAACCCAATGAAACTCAACACAACCCTAACACTAACCCTAACCTTAACCCTAAACCCAAAACTAAACCTAGCCCTTGCCCTAACCCTAAACCTCACCCTAACCAAAACCGTAACACTAACCCTAAACCTAACCCTAACTCTAACACTTACCCTAATTAATTATGCAAGCCAGTTACCACAGTTGTCCAACTCAAAAATATGTAGGAGCAGCAATGTTGGGACCATGCTGCGATGGCCTGGGGAAGCCCTTTACAGCACCAGAGTGCCTGGAGCTCAAAGTACTGTAGATCTCCCAACCCTAACTCTACCAGTAACCCTAACCCTAGCCCTAGGCCCAGTTAATTATGCAAGCACGAAACCAAATTTGTCCAACTCAAAAAGATGTAGGNTAATTATGCAAGCCTGATAGAATTCTTCTCCTACTCAAAGCGATGTAGGAGCAGCAATGTTGGGGCCATGCTGCGATGGCCTGGGGAAGCCCTTTCCAGCGCCAGTGTGCCTGGAGCTCAAAGTACTGTAGATCTCTCAACCCTAACCCTATGCATAACCCTAACCCTAAACCAAGCCCTAATTACTTATAAAAGCGCGATAGAATTGTTCTCCTAGTCAAAAAGATGTAGGAGCAGCAATGCTGAGACCATGCTGCGATGGCCTGTGGAAGCCCTTTCCACCGCCACTGTGCCTGGGGCTCAAAGTACTGTCGATCTCCCAACCCTAACCCGAGGCGTAACCGTAACCCTAACCCTAGCCCTGATTATTTATGCAATAGAATTATTTACCCCATAGAACGAATTAGGGCTGGGGTTAGGGTTTTGCCTAGGGTTAGGGTTGGGAGATCTGCAGTGGTTTCAGCCAGGCACACTGGCGCTGGAAAAGGGCTTCCCCAGGCCATCACGGCATGGCCCCAACATTGCTCCTACTACACAATTTCGAGCTCGACAAAGGCGGTATCAATCTTGCGTAATGAATTAGGCCTAGGGTTAGTGATATTTATAAGCCTAGTGTTAGAGTACGCCTAGGGTTAGGGTTGGGAGATCGACAGTATATTGATCTCTAGACACAATGGCGCTGGAAAGGACGTCCTCAGGCCATTGCAGCATGGTCCCAAAGTTGCTGCTCCTATATCTTTTTGAGTTTGAGAACAATTGTGTTGGCCTTCCTTAATTGACTATGCCTAGGGTCAGGCTTAGGGTTATGCCTAGGGATAGGGATGGGAGATCCACCGTACTTTCAACTTCAGGGAGAATGGCACTGGAAAGGGCTTCCCCAGGACATCGCAGAATGCCTCCAACATTGCTCCTACCACCTCTTTTTGACCTAGACAAACGCAGTAACATCTTGCAAAATTAACTAGACCTAGTGTTAGGGTTAGGGTTAC
>VZRN01004651.1:320604-339787 GCA_013397935.1 Dasyornis broadbenti | reverse complement strand
AATATGCCAAGGAGGAAGGGGGGGGGTGTTAATTTTTTTAAATTTTTTTTTTTACAAAATATTTAACATTTTTCTCTTTGGTCAATTTGACCAGTAAGGCTATTTTGGGCTACGGACATTTTAAAAACCAAAAAGAAAAAGAAAAAGCACTTTGAGTATTTGCAAAGTGAGAAAAACAAGGAGGAGAGGGGGGGAAAACGGAGAAATGGGGCAGAGGGGATTGCGATGGGACACACAGAATTCCTCCAGGAATGTGGGAGGATTATTCTGGAGAGCAGGTAAATCGTCACAAAAAGGGCTGGGCCACTCAGAGCACCCCCAGCCTGGACAGTGACCCCTGAGGACACAGCCCAGCCCAGGAACATTGACCAGCCCAGCTCCTTCTCCTCTTTAAACTCAGCTCCTGCCACAAGCCCTGTGCCAGGCTGGGATCTGGGCTTGGTTAATCTCAGCCTAAATCTTTCCAGCACCAGAATTGGGGCTGGGGCTCCTCAGGGAGCCTCCCCGGGGTTTGTCGTGCCACCAGTGTCTCTGTTTAATGCAAAAGGGACAAAGCTCTTGGGGCAGTGATTTGGTACAAGCAACGATTTGATAACAGCAACAGTTTCGTGAAGCCAGGGCTCCCTCCCAGGCCCAGAGCACGGCTTGAGCAACTCACGGCGACAGCTCTGAATGCAGATCATTTCAGCACTTGAAATATTTCATATCAACCCCATCTCGCCTCTAAAAAGTTCCCCAGGACGTGGCCAGGACTCTTGGCTGGACAGACAATGCCCCATCCCACTGCAGCTCAGGTGACAGACCAAGGGAAAAACACCGAGTGACCTCGATTCCAGCGCTGATAAAATCAAATCGGGAAAAGAACCCCGGAGAAATCTTGCCACAGATCAGCTGGAAAGCACTTCCCACCCCCCAGTCTGCAAGAATCACACCCTTCCTGCTCTACCCTTCTCAATAACTTCAACAACAACAACAAAAGTCTCTTTCCTTACTCTGAAAGGCAACAGGAATGGGGTTTTGTTTTGTTTTTAAGGACAGGCTGGGTGTGGACAGCAACTCTCTTCCCTCCTATAGAGAAACAAGAGAAGATGGAGATTGGGAATCCTCCTTTGCCAATCCCAGAGGATCCAGGAACATCCAAACGCGGAGCATTGCGTGCACAACCAGAGCTACACTGACCTCAACGCTAAACCTGGGACCGTTCCAGGTTTCACCGTACCTGTGATCACCCCTCAGCCTCCCCTTCCCACCAGGAGATTGATCCCAGCCCTTCCTGGAGCCGGCCCCTCTCCGGCCCCACGGGGAATTGTTCCACCAAACACACAACTCTGGCAATTTCTGTTTGCTTTCTCTTCTGTTTTCCCCCTCTGAACTAAGGAAAGGCCACCAGGGTGCACCGAGTGCGTTCAGAGGTGCCCTCCAGGCAGGAGGGAGCCGCGGGAGATCCCTTCCCTTCCCTTCCCAGGGATTTTTGGGAGAGCGGAGCTCAGCCAGGTCGAGGCCGGGGCTCCAGCAGGACCCCTGGGTGTGATTTGCTGCCGGGGAGTCCATGCAAGTTCCAAAGGGATAATTCAGCTCCCAGGGAATGGCTGGACATGGAACCAATTCTCCTACGGAGAGCACCTTCCAACAGGAAAAAAAAAAAAATCAGTGGATGAAGCGAAGAGAGTTGTATTTGTAATCACGATTTTTAACAGCTCAAGAAGCTTCACAAGGAAAACAAAACCAAGCAGCCTCTCTCGGGATCGTCATCAAGGCTAAAAGTCTGTCCAGTCTGGGGATTGGGAAACGGGAACAAATCAAGGGAAAGGCGACTTTAGTGTTTTTTCTTTTTAATGTAGTCTTAAATCATGTTATGCTCAAATTCAATTCATCTAAAAATAATTAGTCACGAGGATTTGTTTTTGATTTGCATTATGAATACTTCATTTAAAAGTAAATATTTTAGTGTTAATCTTCCCTTTTAAACTCTCTTTACAGAAACAAAGAGCTAAAACCATAAATAAGAGGGCATTAAAACCATAAAAATGACATTTGCCAATATCTTAATTTTTTCAGCCAGACTTGATAAATCTATCAAAACCAGACAGTTAAATAAGAACCACATTATAAAAATTAGCAAAAAAAGGACTATTAGGTAACTCTGCAAACTCAAAATATGAAACTGTACTAAACAAAATATGTGCAAAAGTATACAAGAGTAACTGCATATAGCAAGGTTAAGCCTGAATTAGTTTTAAAGCTCGCCCCGGTGAAACTGAATTCAAAGTTGTCCCACTGTATTTCCTTTTTTTTTTTTTTATCTTTTTTTCTTTTTTTCCCCTTTTTTTTTTTTTTTTCCTTTCAACTCACATTGTAAGTCAAATAAAAACAAAATACACATGAAAAAACTTCCAAACGAAGCTGGTACTGGACAAGCACAGAGCAGGACACTCACTCAGCACGAGTGCAGCCACTCACAGAGAGTTCCAGGAGTCCTTAGAGTAGTGTAGGAATTCAACACTGCACACGACAGCACAACTCGAGCATGGTCTTGGGTGTTTTGTCTGGGGTTTTGTGTCAATTCTCCTTTCGAGACAAGCTTGCTTTTTTTTTTTCTCAGTCACACCTCAGAGATACCAAAGCAGTGCGAGTTTGCAATGTTTAATGCATAAAAACCAAGCCCCCCTGGGCCCTCCGGGTCGGTCTCTTCTAAGAGTAAGGACTATGGGTGAACCAACAGTCTAGAACTGTGTGTAGTTATGTGCAAAACATTCACTAGCACTCGGAATCTCAGCTCTATCTGACGGGCAGAGGAAGTGACAGATGCAGGGGAGGAGTAAATTCAGGAATCCAGCACATGATCTGACACCTACAAAATAGCCAACGGAGTTTTCGAAGGGCAGGTTTCTCTCCCTAGGAAGTGTGTTTGAAATGATTAACAAAGTAACAAAAACGGGCAGAATCTAACTTTGGTGGAAAAGTCTGAACATTTTCACATGATGCTCAACAAGCCAAAGTAAGGTACCATCTGTAGCAAAGACTAGATTTAGATTAACTGGTAAGTAGAGACAACTCTTCAAAGATCATAACTGTAAACTGCAAATCTACTTCCAAGTCTCTCACACACCGTTCAGTCCACACAGGCCACGTTCGTTTCGCTGGAAAGACTTCAGCCTGGAAACACTAGGAAAAGAAAAGTTCCTTTAATTGGGTCTTTATAGGAGGAAAGGGTTAGTTGTATTTGCAGACTGCGAGGCTGCCGGCGGCATTCCCGTACTGTGCAGAGCTTGGGGCATTGATCCTGCAATGCTCAGCCCCTGGCCCATCCTGGTGATCGATGCCACGGTGCCCATGGCCGGGATGGGTGCCATTCCCACGGGCACGGGGGCCATGGAAGACAGAGGTATTGGCTCCATGCTCATCGGGGGCACAGCACTGAAGGAGGGGCTGCTTCCCATCACGGGACTCGCTCTCATCTGGTTCAGGGTCAGAGGCTGGGGCTGGTTCACCTGGAAAGGGTTGATTGGAGTCGGTGCCGTAGCGGCGCCTGGGTTGGAGAGAAGGGGAGAGAGACGGCGCCGCCATCAACAGCAAGTTTGGGAAATCATCCTTCCCGGAAAAGAACACTCCCTGTGCGCATCCCCATCCCCAAAGACGCCGTGCAGAACCTGCCATGCAGCGCTGCAGCACCACAGTGCCTCCAACAGCCTTCCCTGACCAACAGCCCCCGCTTCCGACAGCCCTGACCACCTGCAGCACCCCTCACCAGGACACCCACAGCACTCATTTCGTGTTTTAAATGCTACTTTGCATCAGGGAAGAAACCTGCAGGCTTCTCTACTGCAGAGAGTAGTATACATTGGATATCGGCAAGAAATCCTTCCCTGCGAGGGTGGGAGGCTCTGGCACAGGGTGCTCAGGGAAGCTGGGGCTGCCCCTGGAAGTGTCCAAGGCCAGGCTGGACAGGGCTTGGAGCAGCCTGGGATGGTGGGAGGCGTCCCTGCCCACGGCAGGGGTGGCACTGGATGGTTTTTAAGGTCCCTTCCAGACCGTTCTGGGATTCTCTGATTTGTACGTTTGCTCCAAGCCCTCACCAGCCTCCTCCATTTTCATGTTTCTGGCACCGAGCTCGGACAAGAATTCCCAAAGTAAACAACTTGTTTCCGAATTACAGCGGTGCTCGAAAAAGCACAGCACAACTTTCCCAGCCTTTGAGGTTCCCTGGACTGCTGCCAGCCCTGCAAATTCCTTTTACCGTACAAGCCCAGGATTATTTGGATGGCCCAGTGACCCCTCACAAACTTTTTGTAGTACCCGGGAAGGGCAGATACAGAGATTTCCTCTCTCCCCCTTGCTCACTGCCAAGGCTGCTCAGAATCACTGCTGTTTTTCCTACTCGAGGATTTTAATAAATTGACTTTTTTTTGCCTTTTTTGGAAGAGCAAAAAAAAAAACAAATACTGAAAGAGTATTTTCAAGTGTTTCACCCTACGAGCAACACAGGAAAACGTCAGTGCAAATTTCAGCTTTCAGAAAACACATCTGCCACATGTTTGGTGTCACCACTTCGGTCTGCTCGCTTCCACCAGGCCCAGCTCACAGCAGAGCTGCCAACAGCCTGTTTTATTTTTCCAAAATACACTGAGAATGTGTTCTCAGATCAAAACTGGCTCATTGTGCCAGCCTAAGACACAGCAGCTCCCTGAATTACCCTGCAGTTTGCTCTCCGGAAGCTCAGGCTGCAGTCAGAGACCTCCTGTGCCTGCTGCAACTGCAGGAAAAGGGCAATCCCAACCTGCTTCCACAGGAACCCACTAGCCATTACATTCCCAAGGAAATTTTACCTGTTTTGACAATAACCAGCTCAAGTTCAGCCATTTTTAGCAATCCCAAGCCTTCTAACACAGGTAATTCTGAGTGAGGGGAACTGAAAGTTCAGCTGCAGACCAAGAGCAGAGACTTTGTTTTTTCAGGGACTGTCCCTGAGCTGGGTGAGCCCAGGACACCTCTCTGAGACCCTCCTGCTCTTGCTCATGATGTGCTGGCTGAACTGACCAAGCAAACCAAGCCCAAATCGCCCCTTTTAAGCTCCAACAGCACCGAGCTACGCAGAGTTTTCCTACAGGAAGGGAAAGCTCCAAGAGAAACCCGAAGGGCTGTGCAGAAACCAACCTGGTGCCAAGAATGGGTTCAGTGAAGTAACAGGCTGTGGTGGCTTAGACACCAGAGAATCCAGGTTCACCAGGGCAGCGTTGGGGCCCAGGAAGGACTCCGGGGTTTTCCGGGCCGCGCTCTGTTTGCCTGATGTGCCACTCGAGTGCTGCGAGTCAAAGAGATCAGGACTCGTGGTACCGCTGTGCTGAGACGGCAGAGTGGAACCTGAATCAGCTGCAACAACACAAAGGGACAGACAGAACTCGTGGTTAACGGCCAGAGCCAAGCAGGGAGAAGGCTGAGGTGTGTGAGAGCAGAAATGCTTTGGTCTAAGTTTGGATTAGTCAGGGCTCAGTGTTTCAGGCCGGGTTACGCCCGCTCAGCATGCAAGCAGGTCAGTGTTCTTTAGGAGAGCGTGAAGAAGCCACAGTCAGAGTTGCAGTGCTCTACTGATGGAATTCCCACAGCTTTGCTGCTCCAGGTGGGACTCAGAGGCTCCAAGGAAAAGCTACTCCAAAGCCTTGGCTTGTGCCCTCGCCCTACACCGCTGCCGTGCCCTTCCTGGCCGGATTCCACCCCGGGGTTTCTGTGTTGGGTTCAAAAAGCCCAGCTGTGCTTCAGGCAGAACCATCCTGAGAGCAACAGCACCACTGCACTGACAGCTGAGGGTCTGGCACTTTTGACTTACTGACCACTGAGCAAAGGAAAAATAAATCACAGTATTCATAAAAGGTATTTTCTCATCTTCCTAGTGGAATTTACACATTTGAGAAATTCAGTCAGCATGGTTCTGGTTCACTCTCTAAGCATAAGAGAGTGCTGCTCTCTGCTCCAAACATGCTGGACACTGGAAATTAAGAAGTCCAACAAATTTCTGGGTCAATGCAGCAGAAGGTTACACAGTGCAATTCCATGGATCACAGTGCAAAAGGCCCATTCCCCACGAGTTCATGCACAGGCCAAAATGAGAGAGAACAAGGAGCTTTAACTGCTGCATCACCACTTCCTTCCCTTTGTGAAAGCTGATTTTTTTTGGTCAATGAAATTAAAATTAGAGACATTTGTTGCTGTGACTGTCACCCAACGTGTCCACATGCTAAGAATTTGATTCGTACCTGGCTTTTTGGAAGTTCGAAGTGTGTCAAATTCAGAAAAATCATCTTTAACTGTACCATTCAAATTACTGAAGAGGTCAAAAGATGTACTTCCTGTTCAAAACAACAAGACAGCCCTGTCATTAACACATCTTCGGTTGCATCACACACCTGATCCTCCTGGAAGCAATTCCTAACCCATTCCTGTTACCAAGAAGCCACGAGAGGTTCCAGGGCAGCAGTTGGGAGCGCTCCTACTCTTAGCCAGGAGCTGGGGGAAGGAGAACGTCACAGAATTGTTCTTTCTGACAGCACGGAACAGCTAAATCAGAGCTAAAACCAGCTTTGAGATCAGTGTAGGGCACACCTGAGCATGCTGGGGTTTGGTTGATTGAGTGCCTGCGCTAGAGACAAGCAGATCTTGCTGTGGAAGGAGAGGACAGAAATGGATTTACAGCCTCAGCTATCGAGTGTTAATCAGCCCTCAAGTAAAACACCAGCGGGGATGGTTTCACTTCTGCTCCCCAAGTGGAAAGGAGGAGGAGGAATGCCATAGCAAAGGTTGTTGAGATGGTAAAGCCCCGTTAGCTGAAGCAGCAGCACTCGCCCAGAGTTTGCAATCAATAAAAACATCACCGTTTTCAAAAAAAACGTCCAGCTCTTACCTCAGATTGGAGGCATAAAAAACACACCTACATGATCAGCAATCTGTGTGGGTTTTTTTTAATTAGCTGAAATGTTTTTCTAATTTACCTTGAACCTTCAAAGCATGTCAAGCCAAAGGAGCACAAGATGACAAACCCCAAGAGAAGGAGTGAAGCTTGAGTACAAAAACAATATTTATCAAGAACAAAGAGCCACCATGGTTAAAGACTCATTTCACAATGATCCAGTCATTGCCCTTTGCCCAGGAAAAAGCCGCTCAGACAACTTTTTGCAGCACTCAGATTCCTTTGTCTGTTGTGTACCAGGATGAATGACGAGCAGAAAAAATGCATTTTGGATGCTTTTAGCCACGGTGCCAATACGAAAATGCCAGGTATTAACACTCATCAAGGCTGCATTAGTTACAGAGCACGAACAGACAATTACAGCAGCACCTTCTGCATCTTTGCCAGGGCTCGGGGCGGGCTTTCACACCCTCAGTCTGAAGGAACAAACCTTCATTTGCACCCCTGAAAGTCTCCTCCGAGCTCGGAGCTGCTCAACCTGTCAATCTACATCTGCACAGACATCCAACTGCAGAGCTATTTATCATGAGGAAAGGTTAAATTAGAGTATCATTCATTGCCAGGAATTAAGTCCTTGTCTAATTAAAGATAAAACCCAAGAGCAGCAGCAGTCCCAAGTGCTCAGCAGGCAGCCACAAATACCAGGAGGAGACACGGAAGGGACAGAGCACAAAATCAGAATAATTACATTTAAATTCCTTTTTCCTGCTGCTTATTACAACCCCCTTTTATTTTGCATACCGGTTCTGCCAATTGTTCAGCTTCTTTGAACCACACAATGCGAGAAAATAATTTGGACTTCTCCTCATTACTCAAATAAGATGGATATGGGACGAGACCGTTGCTCACCAGAAGTAGAGAGAGGTTTGTTTGCAGGTGCTGATCCCCAGGGATCCACAGAAGGTTTTGCTGCAGTAGAAGACGGCTGAGCAGGAGCCCAAGGGTCCACATTTTTGGACAGAGGCTGAGCTGTGGATCCTGCTGGTGCTGCCCAAGGGTCAACGGAAGCAGCTGGTTTGGCACCTGCAAGAAGAATCAGCAGGAAGAGCAGTCAGTCCAGAGCTTCCCTTTGGAAAGCTTTCCTTGGAGATTCACCCCTCTCAGGAGGGGAGATTAATTAACCCAATTAATGCCGAGCATAAATGGGAGCAGCAGTTCAGCACCAGGAACGCTGATAACTCCCAGCATCTGTGCCACACACGCGGAACAACGACGAGCACCAGGAAATTCTGGGCAAGGCAGAGGAATAAACAATTCCCCTTTTGAAGCTGAATGCAAATACCTGCAGCTCCAACAAGGAAATAAACTTGCCTTTCTTACTGACATTGCCACCACGAGCGACAATCCCTGGCTGGAGGTGACCTAAATCACAGGGTCTATTCATGAGCTCAGGGGAAAGTGAGTTTATAAAAAGCCCAAAGGTAAAAGGTATGAGATACACAACATTAACCCTTGGACAAAGGGATCTGTAAGGTTCAGAGGAAATGTTTTCCAACTCTTTTATCTGCACTGCTATTTTATAAAAATATAATCAGCTCCCCTGGGCCAGCTGTGCTTTTTTATTCCCATTTCTAAGTACTCCTGACACAACGTCTAAGTTGCCCACTGATACCCCATTATTTATTTTTTTACCCAAAGCCATTGTATGTTCAGGGTTCTCATTTTTACTGCAAGATGCTGACAACTCTTCATTCCTACAAATTCAATCACCAAGGATTTAATTTCTAAATGAGGATTGCTTAACCCAAGAGCAGGACAGAATCACCCACACGTAACAACACTCTTATCTTTAATATCCTGTGAGTTTCAAGTTACAACTGAGAATTATTTTAGCTTTTAAAATTTCATTCAACCCCCACCCGGCATCCCAATATTCCTGTAAACCAACTGAGTGCTGCACACAGTGGCACGAATTCCAACTGGAATTCTGGTTTTTGTTTCATCAGCAGGCACGTGGTGGCCACAGCTCCAGAGAAGGAAATGCCAAAACCCTCCAAGGAAGCCTCACTATTCCCACACCAGCACCTCCATTTCCTTTACCTGCCCCCAGCGCTGAGTTGTGAGCAATGCCACACTAATGACAGCATTTCCCATCCACAGCACCTTCCCAAAATGCCCTTTCTTTCCTAAAAGAAGCGCCTGAAATGAGAGCATTTGGGAAGATTCCCTTCCTGGAGCTTCCAGCAGCTCCACTGAAACACCCCAGCACCAGCGGGATTTGGGAAATGCAGTTTTCAATGAGGCACTCCTAAACAGCAAATTCATAAATTTGCACCTTCAGGACTATTCCTGGGACAATGCAGCAGGGGTTGTGCTGTGGTGTAAGAAAGTTGGGAAGCGCCGAGAGGAAACGCTACAGCTGGAACTGGGACAAGGAAAATCCTGTCAGAGGGGGACACATCAGGCAGGGGATTTGAGGCAGGAGGATTTTGGTTGGTTTTAATCACGGAAAAATAAACTGAACGGCCTTAGGGCCCAAAATTTGGGCTTTTTCTCAGCTCCTATCACCAAAAAATAAACAGGAGACACTTGGAACGATGATCTGCAGTTGGCCCAGGAGCTTTGTAGGTGCCTTTCATGCCACCATGAGGAGGGGAAAGAACCCCAAACAAGGCATTTCATTATTCAACTTCCAATTTTTTTGTCAGGAATCTGACAGCGGGGTGTGGAATGCAAATGACTTTGAAACACTTTAGAGCAGAGGTTGTGGAATCACCAGCCCGAAGCAGAACTGACAGAACAAAGCTGTCAATCTTCATGGAAAAGCTTCCATTTCCAAAGAAACTCCCTGTCTTTTCAAAAAGGAAAATAAAATTCAACAAGAAATAGATTCGGCTCCAATTCCAGGTGTAACAGGTACTGTGAGGAACCATCCACTTTGTTATCAAAGGAGAAACTCCTTGGACAGGCTGTGGCTGAGCCAGACATCAGCCCACCACACAGGTAGCGACACACACTAAAAACCACACAAAAAACTGGGCTTAGCTGCTCTTTAAAAGGTGAAACACTGCATCTTTCCCTCCAGAAATATTCCATGAATTGAGCATCACTAGGGAACCGTGAATGTTTAAAATGGCAGCCTTGGTTTTTCTGTTTACTAAAAAAAAAATCTCCGTTTAAGTAACTTCATTCATTTGGTTCTGACCACACACAAACACATCACAGTTCTCCAGGAGCAATCAAGGACATGATAATTCAGGTCTATGGCCTTCCTAAGCTCAGCACCCTGCCTAAATATCAGATTAAACTCTGAGAAGAGTCTAAACCCATGGCATTGGACACAAGCAGCAGTGAAACACGAGCATCCTCCCTGTGTGAGACAAGCTGGTTTTGCTGTGAACACAACAGCAGTGCCACTCTCCTCTTTCTTAAAATTCCAACTGCACACACAAAACACAACTGCTTAAAAGGAGTGCAACTTCCATTGGTTTCTGCTTGGGAATGAGCTGGGGAACGGTAGCGAAGTGAATCAAAATGGATTAACACACAAGCTGCCAGTGGACACTGAGGAACGCTGAAAAGCTCAACGTTAAACAGCAAAACCTTTGACATCCCATTGCTCCTGGCGGTTTTCTCTTACCAAATGATTGCCAGGGGTCAGAGGCAGGAGCTGCAGCTGTGGATCCTCCCCAGGGATCGGTCTGGTTCGCAGGTTGGACAGCAGGAGGTCCCCAGGGCTCTGTTTTGGGCGGGGCCGGTGCTGAGGAGGGCAGGGCATCCATCAGGTCCAACAGAGTGGTGTGCTGAGGGCAGAAGAAGCTGGGCTTTACTCAAGAGCATTGTCAGGCTGAAGTACAAACCCGTGAGAGTGAAGAAGCAATTATTATTATTTTTTTTTTTTTTCCTTTTACACACCTGCATTGACTAGTAGTTCCAAATATAACCCACACGGAAGAAGCTTTAAGCTACACAACAAAGCAAACCCAAAAGCATAAAAGAGCTCAGTATTAAGCTAGTTTGTGTTACTGTATTTCAGCTTTTGGCAGCATAACCGGGAATTTCTTAGGCGAAGGCACTACCTCCTTCTTTTTGGGAATTTTAATTGTGTCTCTGCGACTCTCCTCCAGAGCCATCTGTAATCTCAGATCATCTCCGCGTCTGAGGCGCTCCTCCTGCAAAGGAAATCAACACTGGTGATATAGACCATGAGCCTGCACTGAGCTGCTGCTCCCTCCGGGGCTCCAACCCTTCAGGGCAGGCCTGGGCAGCCCTCCCTGCCACCCTGTGCACCACAGGGGGATGCTTTGGGCTGGAATTTCCACACAACACAAATGAGGGATGGGAGTTTTCCTGCGATTCGTGCCTCGAGCAGAGGTCAGGAGCACCCCTGACCCTGTGATCACAACATCCAGTTTGCTGATTTGGAATTTACCCTGGTGTTGTTTTATTCCTAAGGAAACACTCTTTCCAGAATTCATTTAGGAACACCGCACAACTTCAAGTGAACAGCCCGTTTTCAAATGATCGTAACGGTTTCTCAGCATTTAAATCACCACCGAAGGCTGTAAAGAACTAAACTTAAATTTCCCTGGCTTTTGTTCACTTCCCTCCACACTGGTGCAAGATCCACCAAGGGAATCAAGTCTTGCCAACTCCATGTGTAATTGGAAGGTTTAAACATCTGTAACTACAATGTTTGTACCACATTCTGCTTGCATCATGTCTCTCAGAAGTTGACTAATCCCCCAGCCGCTATTTCCCTTGTCATTTTTGAAGCTACTTCAAGATGCTTAGATTCTGATTTATATTTTCGTTCCCTTTATTGCCCAATAATGATGAAGTTTACTGGGTGATGGTTTGCCTTTCCAAGCACTCATGCTCAACGTACAGCTGTAAACTAAATTGTCACAGGAAGCCTCTAAAATATTACAGGCACTCAGCTCAGCATGGCCGATTTGAATTTTCACTCAGAGCTGAGATTCAACATCGTTATATATTAAAAAGCAGTAATTTTAATCACATTTACTCCAAATTCAGATGGAGCTCCTAAGAATTAGCACAGTAACATAACCCAGGTGATAGATTAGGAGTCAATTTACTTGAAACCAAGTTTTTGATATATTCTGGTACTTTGTGGCAGGTCACCCTCCTGTTCCAGACACTCCCACCAAGCGAACAGACCGTTCCAAATTCCACCGGAATCAGAATTCACTGACATTAAGGAAGGTTTTCAGGACCAGTCATGTTTTCAGCTCTTCCTAACTGAAAACATCTTCAGTAATGTGATGATTAACATCCTCCCACACAAAGTCTTCTTGCAAAGTGACTGTCATCTTCCACTAGTCTCAACAGCTCGGAGGCTGAAGTTACTTTAAAAAGAGATTTAAAGAATAAAAATAAAAAAAAAAAAAAAAAACCCCACAAGAGCAACATCTTCCAAAACGGCCTTTCTCACTCCCCCTATTCCACCTGGAGCAAAGCCAAGCTGTAATTGGGAAAAAAAAACAAAAAAAAAAAACACCAACAAGCAAACCAGGATTGCAATTTCAACTCCGAAAGCATGGACACTTTGGAAAACCTACACGGGCACCGACCTGCTCCGCCACCTCCCGGCTCATGGCCAGCGCCAGCTGCAGCTGCAGCTCCTCTTCCCCGCTCGTCTGAGGCCGGGCCTGCTCGAGCTCCGAGGAGACTCGAGGGGATGTCGCTGTTGGGAGACAAAACCCAGCACATTCAGCACAGCAAACAGCAAAAAACGAGGGGCCAGCTTCGCTTCTTGCGCCCCGTTTTCACGTGGTCGGGGCTCAAAGCTCCCTCAGGGTCGAGAGATGAAGCTCCCGCCAAGGGGGAGAGGGACAAGGCAGGAGGATTTAGTGGGAGAGCTCTGCAAGACGGTTCAGTTGTTTTAAGGGAAAAATATTCCCGGGAAACAAAGGGTTTTTTGTGTTTGTGGGGTACCCCGGACACAAAGAAGTGCCCCCAGCTCATGCTGGGTATTCCCTGAGTGTATCAGAGCTCCAGGGGCAGGACACTGACTTCAAAATGTACAGAATTCATTGCTGAAGAAAACACTTGTGGGTATTTCTTCCATCTTCCAGTGTCACAAAGGATCTGCTGGGAGTGGGCCAATACCAGGGTAAAACTGGATACCACCCACTTCTCTGTAAAATAATACAGTCTTAATGGGAAGATAAAGAACAGTTCTGAGCTGCTGAGCAGGCTCAGGGACAAACAAGCCAGCTATTCAGACCCCAAATTGACACAAATACTGTCCCATTCTCTGGTAAAGAGAAAAGTTTGGTAAATGGGTTTGGGGGCGTTGTTTGGGGTATTTTGGGGGAAGGTTTCCATTAGCTGAGCACTTGCTGCTATCTCCCCCACTCCTCCTCGAGGAACAGTCAAGCTTGACAGCTAAAATATGCAATTTCTCAACACACAAACCATCTTTTAGTGATGTTTTCACTCCAGGAGCATGTGAAATTCCCATCCTACACCACTAGCAGGTCTAGCACTATACAGTAATT
Source organism: Dasyornis broadbenti (assembly GCA_013397935.1). NCBI lineage: Eukaryota > Metazoa > Chordata > Aves > Passeriformes > Dasyornithidae > Dasyornis > Dasyornis broadbenti. Next base: position 326,362 of record VZRN01004651.1, on the reverse strand, counting down.
AAACAATTTTGTGCTCACTCTCTCTCTCAGACAATTCTCTAGCATCCAAATCATTCACACAGAAATTTTATCTCGCTTTCGCAAGGAAGTTTGTATTTAGTGGCTGGAATGATGATTAGTTTGGCAAAATATATATTGACATTTAACACATTTAATTGAATGTTTCAAACTAGCGTGTCAAGCTCGAAGAAATCAAGTTTCTTCCTACCAGGTCGGCTGGGCATGTGAAAACGAGATTGTCAAACTCAGTTTCAAAACCGCTTTTTCATCACTGCTTTAACCCTCCAAACATTTCCCAGTCTTTCCTCTCCTTAAGTTTCAGGCCCAGATGACATCACAAAACAAGTGGAACTTTCTCGTCCCTGAGGCCACAAGGAAAAGTGACTCTCCACAGACAAGGAATGACCTTTCCTTCTTCCCAAGCTGCCATCCCACCCCACTCTGCTCCTAAAGGCACAAATTAATTTATCACCCACAACGCTTCTTCCCCCTTGTGCTGCTCCCGAAGCTCTCAAGCCAACCTTACTTCAATAAAGATGCTACTCATATCTCAATTCTATTACTTTTTCAAATTTTTTCATATAAAATAATTAAATTTAGCCTGGTTGATGAGTCCTTTCTGCTCCAACAGGCACAGTCAGGCCCTCCAATATATTATATTCCAAATATGATGATTAAAGCATGAGATAATTCCCAGGCACTCACCTAATACAGGCAATAAATTAGCACTAATTCTACTCACTCCAATCCAAGATGGATGATTTTAAACCAGAATGGAGGTGGAAACACTTCCTTTTGGAGCCCAGAGAATGTTTTACGTTTATCTTTGCCAAGAGAAGATTGAGCAGTTTATGGCTGTTAAATACATCAGGCTTGCGAAAAGCAGAGAGAAAAAAAAGCTATTTCAGATAAAGGGGCAAGAATTAATGGTATAAATTGGCCATGAATAGATCTGAGAATACAGATGGAGAAGAGCAGTTTTCCAGCAGGGATCAGAGAAGGAAAGAGTCATAACTGGTTTAAAAACAGAGCCTGGGACAAACGGGACACCACCAGAGTCACCTGAGAACAGATGGCACCCGCACCACGAGCAAGGAGGAACCTTCTGGTCTGCTGGGTTTTTAACTGGGGGCAGGGGGAAATGGGATTTCCTGCATTTCCTGCATCCCAGCTTTTCCGTCTCTGCTGACAAAACCGCATTCCACACCAACTAAGAACCTGACGGCAGAATGACGCTGAAACGATGCAGGACGGGTTAAAGTCCACTGCTTTGCCTCCCGTTTCCACACAAAGGACTCGCTGAGCACGCTGCCCAGTTGCATTCCTGCCTGGAAAAGCTGGAAGCAGCAGGGATTGCATCTCCACTCGCGGCCGTGCACGGGCAGGGCTGGCTTTGCTTTGGCAGGGAGCTCCATGAGCTCACAGCTCCCAGCAGATCCCAACAGCCAGCGGCTCCGGGATCCCCACGCGGTTAACACGGGGTCACAGAGACACAGATTATTCCTTTGCACTTTCACGCTTTCCAGCAATTCGTTCTACTTGGTTTCATTAACTCTAAAAGGTATTTCAAGCTCCTTTTTACTTGAAAAAGAAAGGGGGGAAATGTCTATTTGAAGTTCTTCCTTGGGCCTCATTAAAAAAACAAACTACAGGAATGTTGCTATTTTCCATGTAAGCCTCTGCAGTGTTATAAAACCATCTACATTAAAGAGCTGCCAGCACTTTTTTTTTTTTTTTTAAATAAAGGATTAAGGGAAATTCAAAACACTGTTCTTGGGAGTAACCTGATGAGTTTTATCTGAAATTCCCGCAGTCCTCTAACCACCCTTCCACAGGGGCCTCATCCTGCATGAAGGTTTGAATTCCCAGGATCCAGCAGAAAGGTTATTGCCTCAGTAACAGGATCCCTGCCGCACAAAGCATCCCTTATCCCCCAGCACATGACAGTTAACTCAGATGTTTATGTAAGATGGCACTCAATAGATCAATTCTGACCTGCTAAGCCCTGCTTTGTTGGGAATTTGGAGATCCCAGTCCCTCCAGGCTGCCCAGGAGCAAACCAGTGGGAATCTGCTCCCACAGGGAGCACGGGGCCGGCTGCTCGGCAAGGAAATCATCTCCAGCCTCAGTTAATCACTAAAGCAGGATTCTGCTCCACCATCTGTGCCTGGGCCAGGCTCTGAATCTTTCAGACACATCTATTGATAATTTCCTATATTTTGGCTCTATTAAAAGGCTGGCTATAGATCTGGCTGAGTTAAAGTGAAATACAGGACAGAGAGCAGAGGCTGCATTAATAATAAAAATCAGTCTCTGCATTTTCATTCAGAAGCCTGGGCTTGGGTTTTGGGGCTGTTTTTGTTATTTCTGGGTTCTGTCTTCAGTGTCAGGCTTTCTGATTTGCAGGTGGAATTCTGAAGAACAGAATTTTTTCTTTCTCAGAAAGAAAAGCTGCTTCTTCACTCAATCAGTGAACCTCTGCAGCTGCCACATTCTTCACTCAATCAATGAATTTACAAAGGTGGACAAAACCAAAAATGACTTGAAAAATTAAAGTAATATCAAGGTAAGGACTCAGAAACCAACAGCAATTCCCTTGGGAAGCAAGCAGAGATCCCATCTGTCAGTCTTCCACTGAAAGACCACTCAAAGAAAGATGGGATAATTTTAAAAAGCCAATCCAGCCCCTAAAAATGGAAAGGCAAGTACAAACTGCTTAATCTGGAAGGAATTGTGTAATCTACCTTTCCCTTGGGGATTAAGGAATCTTTCAGGTACAAGGAGAGAGTTGATAACAGCTATGAACGTGACAAGGTGGAGCTGCTCAGCCTCCCTGCGGGATTCTGACTGCACTGAGCAGAAGGAGAACTTCTGAAATTCATTTCACACTCAACAGACCCTCCAGGTTTGTTCTGTTCGGGAGCATTTTCCCCTCAGGTGATCCCTACGCGGTGTGAATGGACACAGTTGGATAATCCGGTGTCACTACAGGAGTCTGGAGACAGCAGTGGCACCTCCCACCTTCACTCTCAGCACCAGAAAAATAAATGTATGATGAGAGGATTTAATCAAGCTGTCAAATGGCATCTGACAGGAGTCTGCCACATTCCTTCAACACCTCAGACTAGGGGGATGCTCCACACTGTTCAGCCGGAGTCACTGCTGGGTGGTATTCCGTATATTCCCTGACTAAGATGGAAGGGCAGGGATGTGTGCCAACCTGCAGAGATGCAGAATAGATTATTAAATTAAAAAAAAAAAAAGGCAAAAGGCTTTAAAAATAGGAGCATTCTAAATGGAACAGGGTGCCCAGAGAAGCTGTGGCTGCCCCAGCCCTGGAATGTTCAAGGCTGGAGCAATCTGGGATAGTGGAAGGGGCCCCTGCCCATGGCAGGGAGCTGACACAAGATGAGCTTTAAGGTCCCTTCCAACCCAAACCATTCTGGGATTCCACAAATTTGCTGTTGTGTCAAACCCAAAATAGCAATTCCTCCGATTTATTTTCTACTCCACGCAAAAGGGGAGACAAAACTGAAACAGATGAGTGAACACAGACTTGCTGAGGCTTCATAAAACTGGTTTTAAATAATGAGACAGCTTAACGTGAATTATCACTGGAAATATTAAAACTCATTAATTTGCCTACAGCAAACTGCTTCCAGAATTTTCACAGGTTCAGGTTAAAGACCTGGCATTTCCCAAGATCCATAAAAGCCCCTTCCAGTGCATCCTTCAGCATCTCCTCTCCAGCACAACGATTCAGAGCCGAGCCCACCTCGGGCAGTGCTGCTGAAATCAGGTCACACCGAGCTGTGTCTGTGCCACTGAAATCAGGGCATCCATCCCATTCCTGCTTCCCAAAGCCTCCTGGAGCACAGGGACGAAGGCAACGATGTGTGCGCAACCCAAAATAACACCGGGACGTCCCGGGCTGGGCATAACAGGATTGGATCTCTTAAAAAGCGTGGCCTCTGTAAACTTGGTTTTAAAACACGACCGGCGCTTGCCAGGCTGGGAGCAGCGGCCCAGCTCAGGCTTAAGCGCTCTATATTAAGAACACCCTACTTTTCCTTGTGCAGCCATAAATCCAGAATCCTATTTAAGTGGTCACTGGCAGCTGGAAATGAAACAAGGCCAGGAACAAGAGGCTGAAGTTTTCGAAACTGGGTGACAAATGTCAGGCAAAAAAAAGCAATTATTTAGACCCAAAGGCAGGTTAGGAGTGAGGGACTATTGCTCCGAAAGATTTCAGATATCCAATTTATAGCTCTTCCTCTCCCCAGCAGGTTTAGTTTGAGCACCACACAAGAACACTCCCTCAAGGTGAAATAAAACCTGGCATCAGATTCGATGCAACTCCACAGAATTTGCATATCTTCCAAAATAAATCCAAATTATGTATTTTGTCACGGAATATTTAACAGCTCCTAAGCTGAGCATTAATTGTGCCTGGTCTAATGAGGGAAGATAAAGCCAGTTGTTCTCAGTCTGTCAGAAATTGCCGACAAGATGGAGGTTGGGAGGAGCTTAATTTTTGCTTTTGAGTATCTCTATTGGCTTCCAGTGACAGGTTAGGAGAGTGGGAAGAAAAAATACAAATACTTTTACAATTCACGTGCCTTAATGGATTCCCTGGAATTATCCAAGCACAGAGATCTTTGGGGCCAACAAAGCCATTAAGGCAAAGCTTTGGGGGAAAGGATTTTATTAAAAACTATCAAGTTTCACCATTTCATTTTGCACAGTTTCTGAAGGATTTTTTGAGATGAAATGAAAACATTCACAAGGAAATGGGGAAAAATATCCTTATTTGCCTGCAGCAGTGAGGGATGATTGGACATCAGTCAAGAGATCCTTTTCCACCCTGAATTCTCTCACACTACACAGGGTCTCAATATTCCTTTTATTTTGTCACACAGGATAAATGTGGCACACAAAGACCAGCAAACTCTTTCAGAAAACCCCTTCTGGCTCAACACTGAGTAAAAACCCAATTGTTCCCATCCAAACCTACACACGTCGGGAAGCTGGAGAAGAGCAGGAGTTTGAGCAGTGTTCAGTCAGTGCTGCCCGTGTGGTGCGCGTGGTTCAATACTCTCAACAAACTGACCCAAAAAGGCTTCACTGACTTAAAACTGCACTTTTAGTCCCTGAGAGGAGAGGACAGAGATCCCTCATGCCCAAGCCAGCATCCACTGGAAGTTACTGCTCCCCCAGTGAGCTGTCCTGGAGGAACTAACAAACTCTTCCAGCTCTTTCTCCTGCAAGAAAGCATTAAAAATGAGATTTTTATAACCCGACATAAATTCTTCAAGCGAGGGGAATGGATTCTGGAACCTCCACCCATCGTGTCGAGAAGGAACAGGAGTAAAATGTGCAGACAGCAAACCATGAGGGAAGAAAGATTTCCCTCAGTGACGCTGGCAAAAAGGCTCTTCCACTGTCCCAAACTTTATTTCTATTTATTTGGTAAAAAGACGTGCTAAACATTTAGCAAGGAGGGTGGATGGACATTTTGAAGAGGCAAATCTCCTGCTGTAGATGGCAAATCTAAATGTCTCTGATCTCCTCTTCAAAGGCTCAGAGGAATGAAAGAGAATTCTGCCAGGATACACAGAGCAGCAACTGTATCTTAGGGATGTTCTAGGGGGAGTATTTCCCAGGAGTGAAGCATAGAAGCATAACTTAATTCCTTTTAGAGATTTTTTTTTCCTGATTCCGTATTTTTGGCACACAAGAAGGGTATAATTAAAAAAAA
>VZRN01004651.1:308409-320182 GCA_013397935.1 Dasyornis broadbenti | reverse complement strand
GGTGGAAAAATAAAAAATCTGAGATTTCTAAAGCTTCTAATGGAGTGAGGAGAAAAAAAAGCTGAAGGAATCATTACCTCCACAGGAGACACACAGGGAAAGGGGAGCAGCCAGAAATTCCACACTTTGGAATACTGAGAGAACAGCCAAACTTGCTGCTTCTCCCATCAAAATTCCTACAGCGCCCAAGGAAGAATTCAGGAACACGCCCTGCATTGCTCAGCCCTGCTGTGAGGAACAGTTTGGAGCCTCTGGTGGCATTGAAGATGCCAAACAATAGTTCCAGGCATTAATTAAAGTTGGGAGGGTGGAGCAAAAACCCTGTGAAAGCCAAGGTGTGCTCAGCATGCCTCAGTCACTTATTGCAGCCCATTAGCCCAAGTTAAAAAACAGTATTTGAATCTACCTCTAAATTCTGAATTTTTGTTGTAGTCAACAATCATCTACAGATTTGAAGAGAAAAAATGTTATTATTGAGGTAGAAATACACAAGATTTTCTTTAAAAAGTCACGGTGCTCAAGCATGGTTATTATAGAGAAATGATATCCACATAGAAAGTACAAACATATAGAAATATGATTATTACAGAAAAACGAAGATGTTTGTTGTCCTACTGCTAATTAAAAGACAAGGTCAAAAATTCTTATACCTGGAAACCTTCACTCACACTTTTTGTACCTTGCATTCTAAAAATATTTCCTTTTGGAAATAAAATATATTTTTTTCCTGCTCATCTCCATAGCTTTAAACAGAGATGTTCTCCCTCCTGGTTTGATTTTCGTGCTCTCTCCTCCCGCCTTCCACAGAAAGTGTCTGCAAATGTCAGCAGGGCTGACCCCACTCGTGGATTTATGATTTAAGAAGCACTTTGGGATCCAGGACATTAAAAACTTCAGATTCTTAAAACTGGTGCTCAGTGATTCCTCCAACCTGGCTCAGTGACAGCGCTCCACACACTCTAAACATTCATTTAAAGAAAAGCTTTTCCTTCAGAATTAGACCACAACCGCTGACATTCCAGCCAAAGCAGCTTTCATCAGAGCATTACTTACATTAAGGAGGATTTAGTGCCAAATCAGGCCCCTTCCTAACATGACAGGGAGCTCCCACCCCCAAGCAGTGGTGGAAAGAATTTGTTCTTCCCACATCACTGTATTAATTTTTTAAGAATGAAGTACGGTATTTAGCACAGACACTCACACACGAAATACTGAGAAGATAAATATTTAAACACACACAGATTCAAAGCATCCCCTCCTCCAAGAACTGCTGAGTAAGCAATAAAGGAAATTAAACAGCAGCATTGTTGCCAAAGCACAAGAGAAGCAGCAGAAAGTAGCAAAATGATTCAGGAAATATTCTGTATTTCTAATCTATTCTTAATCCAAGACTAGGTTGGACGGGGCTTGGAGATACCTGGGAATGTGGAAGGTGTCCCTGCCCATGAGCTTTAAGATCCCTCCCAGCCCAAATCATCCTATGGCTCCGTATACTTCAACAAAAAGAACAAATTTTCAAGCACTCCTTTTAAAACCAGGAACAGGAAAACCCCTTCACACCCTCCCCATCACATCAAACACTGGAACACGTTCACAACAGCAGCTTGGCAATGCTACCTTTGGGAGCTGACAGTAAACAAGCGCTTTTTCAATCGATTTCCAGCACTGCACACATCCTCTCCAAAGCAAATATTTAACCAGGCATCTGAGAGGCATCAATGCCATGGAGCAGATCCACAGAGATCCCAGATCCCAGCCCCTTGCAGGCAGCATCTCCACTCTCCCGAAGGCACCGTTCACTCTCACCCCCAGCAGCAACTCTCGGAAGAAAAGGAATAATAAGACTTTTGGATGTGTTCGCCTGTACTTACAGCCATGGTAGGATGCTGGGGATCCTCCAGACTTCCCATACTCCTGCTCTGAGTAGCTGGTGGAAAGGTTGGGCTGGCTGGAGCCTCGGCCAAAGGTGATCTGGTTGCTGCCCACCCCTGTGGCCACCTGAGCCATGCGTTCTTTGGTCTTCAGGGCTTGGGCCCTCTCTGTCTTGAGGCGCTCGTCGTCCTTCAGAAGGGACACCAGCTGCTTGGATTTCTCCCTCACGTTGATGCCCTGGTCCTTCCCATCTCGATCAATGTACTGAAAATCTTTCAATGTCTGGATAGCAAAAATATTCTCTTTACACTGCTGGGCCACCCTCTCCGACCCAGTTTTAATCAGGTAATCTAAGAGAGTCAGGGCCTTGTACACGTGTCGCCAGTTCTTGCCGTGGTCATTCAGTCGTTTCCAGATCATGCTCATAATTTCAGAAAAGGCCACAACATTGTAGGTCAGGTCTGCTATTTCAGTCATCAATGAACTGGAAGGACCCCAGGGGTCATTTGAGGTCGCTTCCCGAACTTTTATTTCGGCCTCTGAGTAATTGTTCACAATGTTCTTCATCTGCCGTCTGATAGACGAAGTCGTCATTTTTATTTCCCTTTTTCCCAAGACAGATTCCAGAACACGAACAGCAAAGGGCTAAATTTGCTCTTCCAGGAACGTTTCTGAACTGCGAAGGCTCCGTAGCAGTGGCTTATTTGTAACACGTTCCACTACAATCATTTCCTCTCCTCAAGGGAATGACACGAGAAAATGAAAATCATGACCTGAGTGAGGAAAGAAAACAAAGCAGGTTAGCTGGCTCTGATTGCTCCTGCCAGCAAGCCACACACACTGGGGAGAAATTCTCCTAGATTCATTTTTCCTCTGTGAATTTCTTCTGATTTTGAAAACAACCCGCTCTTCTCACAAATCACATTCAACATTTAAGATTAAAAAGCTGAAGTGCTGAGCAAAACAAAAGCAAGAAGACAATCATATGCTGATACAAAGGCAAGATTTTAAAAGCAAACCAGAAACAAAGCCCAACCTGGAGACTTAGTTTCCAAAGTAGAACCTACCTCGAATTTTTAATTACAGAAATTACAGAGCTCACATGAAACCACATGAGAAATTCCACGTTCAGCAGCTCCTTGCTTCTCTCTAACAGCAGGAATCTGCATCCAGAGAGAATGAGCAAACTTTCCTAAAAATCAATCAAGCAATTTCTGAAACCCTGGGTAAGTTTAAAGCACTCCCAGCCTCGGGGCAGAGATCCTGTGGCCCAACACACTCCAACTCAAGGTGACCTTTCATGATAAGCAGATTAGAAGGAATTTTTTTTTTCCCCCCAAATGCATTTATTTTGTACGTTTGACAACACCCATCAGATCCACGGTTTCAGCTCTGTGTGTCTTTCACACAGCACAGAAGAAATTTTAATTGTATGAGAATGGAATTGTAAAGCCAAAATGACTGGCAAGAAAAGCCAAGGGCAAGCTGTGGAGCTGGAAAGCCGTGTCAGTTCTTTAGTTAAGGTCACTGTTTCAAGTAAACAGAGGCCTATTAAGCTTTGGAATAAATTACTTGAGCAAACTGGCAGATTTACCATTACATTGACACAGAACAGCCCTGAGAGTCACCAGTTGCACAAACACTGAGCAGGGACTCGGGAACTGAACTTGCCACGTTCACAGGGATGCCCATTCCGGATGGCCTTTAATAATGTTCCTCCAAACACTCCCAGGAACCAAGCCCATTCCCTGACAGAGACACTGCAGACAAGGAAAGCACAGGCTTCAAGCCTGACATTGTTATCATTCTTCAAATTACTACAGTGCCATTTGGAATGAAAGCAGAATTCGGTGTCAACACAGGTCTAATAATGGCTTTTTTTTTTTTTCCTAGCATAAAGACATATTCCCTTCCTTGGAAACCTTTCTGGGCAGATTAAACCACCACAGAACACCCCTTCTGAGTTATTTTATTTTACCTTCTTCCACTGAAGTTGATTTTTGGCAGAATAAAAATCTCTTAGGACAAGATGGGGGATTAACTTTGAATGAGATCAACACCAAACTTCAGGTAAACTGCACCCCCCTGGTGTTCTCCCCAATATTCAGGAGAGTGTCCATCCAATGGCAGATGGCTCGCAGCAACAGGAATTAAAAATAGGCATCTCCTGGGATATTTAAGTTCTGCGTGTTACAAACCCAGAATTGGAAAATGTTGATCCTACGCAAGCATTCCGTGACTGCTCCTTCCCTCTGGAAGTTTACCTTGCCCAAATCTGTTGGCTCACCTGCCCCTGTGATCATTCTCTAATGCATGACTCGTAAAAGGTGAGACAACAATAAAAAAAATAAATAGAAAAATCACATTGTACACCATATTTAGCCTAAACCATTTCTTTTTTGCCAAGAACGGGTTAAGGCAAGTTCCCAGCCAAAGTCTGGATGGTCACACTGAACTGGGAGCAGGCTGCAGGCACGAGCTCCTTCAGCTGAGGCAGCACAGGAGCCAAGTGCCAGGGGAATCATGAACACAATCCTGACGATGATACGGACCCCAGAGCAGAAGGATCCAATCCCCCTATAAGAACTGAGCTTTTTCAACCAGAAAAGCAGTGAATTACATAAAAAATCAAACCCAGGAGAACTACAAAACCTCCTGAAGTAGTTGGATAAGAAGTCCACCAAGCCCAACATCCTCAGACACAAATCCTCGTGCAAAAAGCATGAGAAAGGATCACACATATGCCCTTGCCTTGTATTATCAGCAACTTGGACACCTCGGATGCCAGCACTGGGCACGCTGGGCCTCTCCCAACCCCTTCTGGAAGCCACCTGAGCTTCCTGTGTCACCTCAGCAGGTCCAACCAGTGGCACGGTGACCATGCTGAACTAACAACTCCTTCAGCTTATCCAAACCCTGCATGTTCATTCCCCAGCCTGGGGGCAGGGCCATGGTTTCCAAGAAAGAAGAGAGTTCACCTTGGGCTTGTTTATGTCCCTCGTGGTTTTATAGGAATGGGCCAACTCCTTCTGAGCTGAGGTCTCCTGAAATTCAGGCTACTTAGAAGCTTCTCCATAGCGCCATCATCCCTGTGGTTTTTCCCTGCACGGATTACACTCCCATTTCTTGGGATACACACAGTTCTGAGCACGCTGCGTTTCAGATTTGGCAGCAACCACAGTTTGTATCACAATATGGTCATTTACTGCTTAGCACTTCCCATTTATCAAATACTTCCTCAAATTCCATGTTGACTCTTGGGAGTTGTACTTTTACTGCGCATTTCTTCTCCCCGTGCATTTCACCTGCCGCTTTATCCCTCAGCAGGTCTCAATCTTTCATCATTCCTTTCAATTCACAATAAGCTCAAATTTGACTAATTTGCTTCAGTTCGGCCGCATTATTTAGGGATAATCTGCAAAAGGGAGTATTTGCAAGAGCACTGATCTCTGGCAGGACACTTGGCTGGGAAGAGCCCTTCCCTGTGAGAACCAACCATTTACTCCTAACCCCATTTCCTGTCTTTTAACCCGCTGCAAACCTATGAAAAACATTCTTGCCTTATGAGAGTTTCATTTCTTTCAAGGCCAGGGAGGAGAGGCCTTCCCAAAATATTTTTACAAGTACACTGTAGGAGCAAGTGCCTCACCTGTGCGTATTTCCCAATACAGAGAAAAGTTTTATTACTTTACAACGTCACAAGCTTTTGAAAAAATTGTTTTAATAACTCACATGTAAAGCCCTGTAGAATTAATCACCCTCACAACACAAGACCGCTTCTCTTTTCTCTCTCTTGCACCAAGTCCAGCCATTTTTACAGAGCAGCACAGGAAAAATACACAGCAGATTGCAAAAAAACCAAGAACAACCCAACCCTGGGTGACTTTTGGAGCTGATTAAATGCAACACAAAGCTGTCAAGGTCCAAAAAATCAGATAGCAAAGAGCCTTTGTTCCTTCCCAATTACACCCCACTAGGAAAGCAGGCACCTGCATTTGGGGAAGAAACCATAGGAATAAAGGCAGAACTCCAAACTGGGAGCTCTTCTGGTGTGAAGCTTCTGCAGATGACTCCCAGCAGAGAGTAAATCTGGACTAGTGGTTTGGAAAAACAACCGCAAACACAAGAGAGAACACACTGGATTAAGAGAAACCAGCAATTTACACTCTCGGAAAATTAAATATTTCACTTGTTGTTCTGTAATAGACTCAAAGCCCATCAATCCATCAATGCTGAGTGAGTCTTCATTTTCGTATCTTCGAGCCCTGAAAACAAAGGCCTTTAATGAGAGGCACATTAGGGTTTGTGTTTTCCTTTTCTTGATGGACATGTTTTCATCTTACTTTGCTCATAACCCATGGAAAACAAATTATTCTAAAGCTCTTATTAAACACCCAAAGGATGACAGGATGGAAAGCTGCTGGAGCTGTTGCTCCCCTCACCAATATTCAAGGTCCTACCTTGGCAGTAGGACTGAGCTTCACCAAGAGCCCTGAAAGCCTTTGGTACCTGCTTTACACACTCTGCTCCCTCACCAGATCGGGGCTGTGGAGGTCAAGATTGGAGCTTTGGAGGTTCGGGCTGGGGTTTTGGGGTCCGAGATCGGGGTTTTGGGCGGTTGAGGTTGGAATTTTGAAGGTCACAATTACCCAATGAAAGCCTTTTCCCTGATTATTCCAAGCCCTGAAGCACCACAACAGCTGCTTTTATCATTAAAGAGATCAAAAAAGCCAAACACCCTGAACTGCATAAAAGTGAGGAACCGTTTCTAACCCATGATCGAATTCTTGCACAGAAAATGTAGGGTTTTTTTCCAGAGATCACAGTGAATTAACTCCTCACAACAAACCACAAGGAAGCACAATGCATGTGCAACTTCAGCAAAAATGCGAGTTTGCATTTTTAACAGCGGAGCTGCAAAGAAAGCAGAAAGTGAGGCCTGTTGATTAAAGCTGCTGTTTCTGGTTAGCAGGGAAAAGGCTTGAGCAGATTTCTGTGAAAGGTTCAACAGTTTAGTCCTGGTGAACCTTCCTCATTTTCTTTTTGGGTCCCTGCAAGCTGTTTTCTCTCATTTTTAAGTACCCTGACATCTTCAAACAGCGAAGCAAGCAGATCTGAGGACAAGAAGGTGAAGCTTACCTGTGTTACCAAGGGTAAGCTGGAGGGAAACAGCCCCGTTCCTTCTCCCTATTCCAACAGTTTCATTGCACAAATAACGAGCTCTGATTGTGCTTTTCTACACACAACGTGCAGACAGAAGGAATTCCTGACTGAACTTCTCATCTCTCTCACAAGAGACTAAACTCAGTGAATGAAACCTGCATGAGGAAACATCTTTGACTTGCTGAGACTAACACGCAGCCAAGGCCACGAAGTCCTTCATGAACTCAGTTCGAGGAAAACAGCCCCACAAATCCACCCATGGACAGGCTTTCAGCAGAATCCATTCGCACCTCTGGAATGCAAAACTCCAACCAGGATTTGTCTGCACTGATAAAATGCCCTTCGTATCAGCCTAGAGGTAAATACCTACATAGCCCAGCTAGGCATGCGCCGGAAATACATGAAAAACCTTTAATATCAAGTGTGAAAATTAACATTAAATATGAGGAGTTCACCTGATACTTGCATAACATTTTAATTAACAGTATTAGAGATGAGATATATCCTTAGATTAGACATTTACTGTAAATCACATGCATGAAAAGTGAGGTTTTGAAAACAGGTATTAATTCAGTCCATCTGTGATTTGCCTCGCCTCTCCGGTGGGAATACACACAAATACCCAGAGATTTGCCCCCAGGCTGGAATGACTGAGGCAGGTGATCCTCAGGGACCTGTATTCCAGGATAAATCAGGGAATTCTTGCCAATGTGCAAAGGATCAGGCTCAAAGAAGGTGCTGCCAGGTGCTGACTAAGGAAGAAGCTCCCTCAGACACAGACACCACACCTGTACGCAGTCACAGCCCCAATCCCAACAAGAAGTCAGCTCCTATTTGCAGCAAAGAAAAAAGATTCCCGTTACCTGATACTAAACTCACATCCTGGTTTTCCTGGGATAGCTCATTATGTATCTAAATCCAAGCCCACTGTGTTTTAGAAAGTCTCATTTTCCACAAACAGCTCAGAAATTAAAAAAAAAAAAAAATCACAAACCTTTCTATAAAAATCAGGACTATAACGCAAGAAAAAAGGCGTTTTTCTTATACTAAATCCACACTGCTAGACAGATTTTCAAACTTAAATTCTCTTTCAGATTTTTTTTTTTCTCCCCTCATAAATAATTCTCAGAGAACAACTGGCTGACCAGAGGGTATCATTACCCTGCCTATGATACAATAATCAACTGCAATCCAAACACTGTTCCCAAAACCAAACAGGAAAAGGGGCAACTGTGCATCGTGGCCACTTGGAGGAGAGGACTAAGAGAAGAGAAGACACTTGGCACTACACATAAAAGCCAACAAGCAGAACACTTATTAGCTCTCTTTCGCTATTGTACAGCGGAGAAAACAGCAATTCATGGGAATAAAACAGCAAAATGAAGACCCTGAAATTCCCATCAATGCCCTTCCTCAACCTTCAAAATTCTTTAGGAAACGAGTTCCAAATACAGATTGGCAAAGGGTTTGGAGAACGGGGTTAACTCCAGAGGAAAGGTTTCATTTCCATTTTTCACAGCTTAAATGCTTGTCTTCTTCAGTGTAATTTCTGAGCAGAGGAAATGGTTCAAAATCCAGAGTTTTGGAAGCTCCACTCCCTTTTACAAATGAGAGAACAAGGTCAGCTTTCACAGACAGCAGGTGGCCAAATTATTTCTTTATTTAAAGAGTTAATGCTGAAAGATAATTCTCCTTCAAATTTATGCATATTCATGACTGCCAAGGTTAGATTCCACACTGGTTTTACAGTCCTGCCTCAGCCTCACAGAAGGAAAGTAACTCCAGCTTGAACTGACTGTTAGCCATAAAAAAGATTTCTGGACACAAATTTGGTCCAGGTTTCTCCATACAACCTTTTCTTATTTCTTGTCTCCTTAAATTCCCAGGATTTGAGCTCCGTGGGGAGCTCCCTTCTCTGAGTGCACGGAGAAGGGGGGTGAGGAGCAGATCTCAAACAGCAGCACCTCCTGGCCACGTTCTTCCGGGACCTGCCACGCCAGAGCTGCTGGGGCTTTGTCACCCACGGCTCCATTTGCCTGTGCAGCTGGAATTATTGACAGGATGGCTGGGAGAGGGGATAGGCTCTGGCAGACCTGCAGATCACCACAAACGATCCAAATCCGACCCGCACCGGGAGCTAATTTTAGGATTACCAGCTTTGACAACAGCTCTTTAAAAATAACACATTGCTCCTTCGACAGCCAGGTCAAGTGTCACTCCCAGTGCCACCTGCACTGTGGGGCACATCTCAGTTTATTCTTCGTGCAGCAAGGACCAGGTGTGCAGTGAATACCAGAATATTGCAGAATTACAGACCAGTGGGCGGTCAGGCCATTGCACATTGAACCAGAAATTCCAAATGCAAATTAATCCAACAGGGCAGTGAAAATACCTCTCCGAACTCTCCAAAGGAATTTGTTCTTGGGGATTACCTGCTTCAATGAAAGCATTTCGTCTCTTTTCTCAAAAACTGAGTGGAAAAATAAATCACCCAATGTGTGCCTGGACTGAAAGGTAACAATCTGAAATAAATTCAGTTTACCAAGTAAACTTGAAAAGTATTTTCAACTGAATTAAGGGCAGTAGGAGACACTTCTCTCCTTTCATATTTTCCTTTCGGAAGGGAGGAGGACATCCAATATTCTTGCCAGAGGATGTGTCTTAGAGTTTATTACTAATTAGGAAAGTCCAGCCTTGTCACTTAGGCTGCTTTTGGGGTATTAGGCACCTGCTGAGGCTCTCACAGATCAGCTCAAACACAGGAAGAACTGCAAAAAATACAAGACCACAAAACGCCAGCTCCCTTCTTTATGCCCAAGTGTTTTCCTGTAGCATTGCAATTTTTAAAATTCATATTCATCTGGATGTGTGCTCATGTATCAGACTCCGTATTTTGGGAATGTGTTTTGGGAAGATACCTGCTAGTTAAAATTACCTCATGATTTCATTAACTGAAGTAATTTTGCACTTTTGTTAATATGAGGTAGACGTCACCAAGCGCAGTTTCTCCCATCCTCCTACACAGCACAGACATGAAACCACATTAATACCCTCACTAGGCCAGAGGCAAATGCTCACCATGACAAAGACTGGGGGGGGGGGAAACAGTTTAACTCTCCATGTTACTACCGGTAGAAGCTGCAAGATTAATACTTTTATTTTATGATATCAATTTCTGTGGAAAAGGATTGATCAAGGAGAAGTGCAACACATAAAGAAATACCTGTCCATACATAAAGATGCAATTTTTTTTCAGTTTAATTAAGTGTGCTGCCTCCAGCACAAACTACAAGCCTGCAAAGAAAACAGAGATTGATTTAATATCCTACTTACATTCATCAATGTCCATTCATGGCGTAAAATTTCAAGTGCCTTCCCTCACAGCCACCAGATTTGCACAATCATCTTGGAAAGTCAGCACAATGTCTTAATTCAACTATCAGAGCTGGTAGCAACATCAGATTGCTTTAATTCTCAGAAATTAAAGGTACAGGAGCTGCCTGCTCATGAGACTGGACTTCAGGAAACTGGACTTCCTTCCCTGTGAGGGTGGGGAGGCACAGGTGCCCATGGAAGCTGTGGCTGCCCCTGGATCCCTGGAAGTGTTCCAGGCCAAGCTGGACGGGGCTTGGAGCAGCCTGGGATAGTGGAAGGTGTCCCTGCTCATGGCAGGGATGGAATAGGATGAGCTTTAAGGTCTTTTTCCAACCCAGACCGTTCTGGGATTCTGTGACCAAGTTGCTGTAAGATTGCAAAGCGGGAAACACATCCCAAAATCCTCCCTGCACCGAGTTCTGGCCAAAGCCCAGGGTTTCTCAGCAGGAATCGCTGCCCAGCAGTCGGGCTCAGAGAAGAACTGAGGATGTGATTCCCAGAAGGCAGAGCCCAGCTCCTGCCTGCTCCACTCTGCCTCACACCAGATCCCCAGGTGGAACGGCTGCAGTGACCGGATCCCACGCATCGGGGGAGGACAGCGGCACAGCGAGAGCTGGGGCTGCTCACAGATCACGTCACCCAACCAATTAATGCCAAGGT
Source organism: Dasyornis broadbenti (assembly GCA_013397935.1). Lineage (NCBI taxonomy): Eukaryota > Metazoa > Chordata > Aves > Passeriformes > Dasyornithidae > Dasyornis > Dasyornis broadbenti. The sequence continues at coordinate 309,112 of VZRN01004651.1, read as the reverse complement.
CACTCTAATTAATTGAAAGAACACCCCAGAGAAGGGGAGTACCAGCCATTTCAACAGTAGGCTCCAGTTACAGCTCACCGGGCAAAGCCGCACCTGGGAAGTTCAAACTGGTGGTGAAGCTGGAGATGATGGTTTAGATTTGGGACTTGCTTCAGCAGGTGACTGTGCAAGGACTGCAAACAGGGCTTCTGGGAAATCTTTTCCTGCCCAGTAACACAGCAATTCCATGCTGAAGAGAGCCACAGAGAAGGAGGGAATGTGGTCCTTCACTGTCCAAATTAACAAACTTCATAAAATCTTGGCCCTGCCCTTTTCCCACCCCGATTTTAGCTCTGTCCTGCAACACTAAATGTTCACCTTTCCCTCTGACTCCTCCATATCTCCAATCTTTTCATACTGTACACACCACAGTTCCCAAAATCTTTCCCAAACCAACCCACCTCTTCTCCCTCTTCCTATCAGACCTGTCTAACGTGTCCAGCATCACCACCTCGGCAGGAGCGTTCCAGAGCAGAGGCCCCAGCTGTGTCACCAGCAACCTGAATTCAGACTTATTCTGGTTACCATGAAATAGAACTCAAGAATATTGAATAATATAAAAATAAGTCACTTTGGTCAACTTCTGTGCTGCCCCAGTTCCTGATTCCAAGCTGTATTTTTAAGTTCAGCTTTGATGGAAGTGAATCACTAAAAGATTTAAAAA
>VZRN01004651.1:283617-297797 GCA_013397935.1 Dasyornis broadbenti | reverse complement strand
AACCGGCGGCCGCGCGCGGCCCCGAGGCGCGGCCGCGCTGAGGGCGGGGGGGACGCGGCGCTGCCCGTCCCCTCCTCCCGTCCCTCTTCCCTCCTTCCCTCCCTCTTCCCTCCCGCCCTGCCTCCTGCCGCGGCTCCTCGCAGCCGGACCCGGCGCCAGTGACGAGCGAGGCAGGAGAAGCCGCCGGGCAGAGCCCCGGGAGAAGGTCCAAGGCTGCTTTGGATGGAAGGAGAGCGCCTGGGGACCCGCTCTGCTCACTGCGCCCAGGGGGTCCCCGAAAAACCTTGTTCAAATCATACGAAATAACAACTATCGGTACAAAGTAACCACATTTATGGATCAGGAAACGCTTTAGAGAGGGTCCGGGCCTGGCTTCAATGGGAGGAGAATCCTTTTGGAGCCCCCTCAGTGCTTACAGCGCCCAGGAGAAACTGGTTTCAGGGCTAGCGATCTCCCAAAAAAACGGGAGAAATAATGCAAAATAACGACTATCGGTACAACAAACCACATTTCTGGATCAGGGAACACTTTAAAGAGGGTCTGGGGCTGCCTTTGATGGAAGGAGAGTGCTCGGGAAGTCCCCTCAGGGCTCTTTGCATTTAAAAGCCAGGAATCCCTCCAAAAAACAGGGTCCGGGGTGGGTGGGTATCCCCAAAGCTGCTCCCATCACTTCACACTATGGAGAATCCTTGGGCAGCCCCCTCCATGCTCACAGCTCCCAGGGGAAATGGATTTCAGGGCCAGGGATCCCCCAGAAAACAGGGTCAAATAATACAAAGTAATGACAGTGCAAAATAATAATAATTTATAGATCAACAAACACTTTGGAGAGGGTCTGCGGCTGCCTTTGGTGGAAGGAGAAGGCTTGGGGAACACACTCCCCCCTCCACACTCACAGCTCCTAGGAAAAACTGATTTCAGGACAGGGTAGCCCCCCAAAAACCAAGGTCCAACGTGGGCTGGCTGCCCCCCAAAGCAGAATCGTAGAATGGAAAAAACCTGAGATCATTGAGTCCAACTTGTGACCAAACAGCCCCCTTGCCAACTAGACCGTGACACTGAGTGCCACATCCAGCCTTTCCTTAAACACCTTCAGGGACAGTGACTCCACCACATCCTTGGGCAGCCTATTCCAATATTTCCTTTCTGTGAGAAAATTCCTCCCAATGTCCAACCTGGAGCTCCCCTGGCACGGCTCGCATTGCCTCACAGAGCACAGACATTGCACTTTCCCCCCTCCCACTGAAGATGCCAATATAAAACAACCACATCTGTGGATAGGGGGACAATTTTTGGGCACATTTGTGGATCAGGGTTGCCTCACTGGGTGATGAAGAGGAGTTCAGCAGGGACACAGCGGCACGAACGTGGCAGGAGGAGCCGGATGCTCCGGGTGGGTTGGAGCACACGTCCTTCCCCCCGGGATAATGACTAAACCTGTGTCCGGCACCGCGGGCTGGAGGAGGTTACTGGTCCCATTGTAGTCCTCCCTGAATATATTTGTTCCCATCGTAAACCGGTGAGACAATTCAAGGAAATGGGACATGGCTGCTCGGGAGACGGTCAGGATTGGCATGGAGAAGCTGGATAGCAGAGCTCTGCTTGGATCACTGCTGGCACAGGGTAGTGCTGCTGGTTATTTAAAACCCAAATTCCTGAGGAATCGTGCCTTACAAAAGCATACGAGAACAGAAATGTGGAGCAAAATCCAGTTTATGAGTCACTGCTTTGAAGCGAAAGGAAGGTCAGGCTGAGCACTGCAAACTTCATCAAATCCCCGAGTGGTTTGGAAAGGGACCTTAAAAATTATCTCATTCCAAACCCTGCCACGGGCAGGGACACCTTCCACTAGACCAGGTTGCTCCAAGACCCATCCAACCAGGCCTTGGAAACTTCCAGGTATGAAGCATCCACCCCTTACAGCCCAGCCCTTTCTCCCATGGAGCCACTACAAAATCCGCCACAGATTTGAGGCTTGAACACCGAAGAATGGGGACTGCAGTGAAACACCAAGCGAGCCGCAGTGAAAGCAACTTGTTTAGAAATGCTGCAAATTCCAATGCCTTGAACACCATCTGGGTGCTGGGAAGCTCTGAATCTTCCGCAGCGAGCTGTGATTCTGGCTTTGCTCTTAACCTTGAGCTAGGCAGGATTAAATTCTGGGTGAAAAAAAATGAGGGATCAGCACACATCTGATGGTATCAGCAGGAGCTGAAAGAATACTTCCCCCCTTTCTTGTCTGGAAGAAAACAGCAATGATGGAAACCCAATGTTTCTGTGCATGTTCATTAATCCTAATGATCAGGTGCTGACAGCTCTAAAGAAGCAGAAGAAAGCTCTTGGTTAAAATCAAATGGGAAGAACAGGATTGTTCCTGCTGCCTTCTCTCCTGCCTGTGTTCCTTCCAGATCTGGACAGACACTCTCCAGAACAGGAGGCAGCTTCCTCTCCGTTCCCAGCTCCGTCCCAGGTGTCTGTCTACATCATTAAGTGTGCAAATCAGCAAACCCAGCGAAAACCTCCTGCAGCTGGCACACCTCCACCAAAAAAACTGTGTTCTATCAACCAGATCGAGCCCCTCAGTGTGAGTAAAACAAACCAGCCAAGTAAAATTTCTTATTTTTTGATTATTACATCCTTGCTAATGCCTTAAATTGCAGTGTTGCTGCTACACTGAGTACGTACCTGAGTGGTACAGCTGCACCAGCAGAGATTTGCCCAAGCTGCACAGGGTGTTCCCTCCCAGTGGCCCCTGAGTGGACTCGTGGCAGTGGATTTATATCTCTTGTTCACATTAGCAACAGGAGGTCACTGCCTTTGTCCTGTGATTCCAAAACCAGGAGCCGGTGTAGAACATTCCCCGCTCCAGCCCTGCCCTGTCCCTCTTTGGAACAGGCTGTTCCACGCCTTGGATATTGACCTGAGCCACTCTTTGATCCTTCCCAGCCCACGAGATTTCAGCTGCGTTGGCAGAACCAGAGTTCAAGGCCACGATTTGCAGTCTGAGTCGGGCACCACGAGCCGGGAGCAGTGGCACCACCCTCATTTTCAGCAGAGCAATCCACACGGAGAAGGCAGGTCACTGACTCCTAGGATATCCTCAGGATATGGAAGAGGCTCACAAGGACCATCAAATCCGACTCCTGGCCCTGCACAGGACAACACCAAGGACTGCGGACACCTTTCACTGGGCCAGGCTGCCCAGAGAAGCTGTGGCTGCCTTATCCCTGGAAGTGTCCAAGGCCGGGTTTGTTGGGGTTTGGAGCACCCTGGGATAGTGGAAGGTGTCCCTGTGGAACTGGAGGGTTTTTGAGACCCCTTCCAAACCAAACCCTTCTGTGATTCTATGAAGCCCACCCTGAGAGTGTTTTGCAAATTCTCCTGGAGCTCTGGCAGCCTTGGTGCCGTGACCATTCCTTGGGGAGCCTGGTCAGTGCCCGACCACGCTCTGGGTGAAAAACCTTTTTGTCATATCCCAACCTAAACCTTCCTGGCACAGCTTCATGCCATGGCCCCAGGCCCTATCACTGGTCACCAGAGATGAGGTGGTGGTGGTGGTGAATCTGGCGAGTGGGAGTAGAGGGACTGCTGCAAGGCAAGGAGCAGGAGGATAAGGAGCAGGAGGATAAGGAGTGGGATGTCCGGAATGCAGGAGGCTCTCCCAGAGAAGATGAGGAAGGCACATCCTCCCCCAGCTGCCCTCCCAACTAACCTAGGGAAGAGCAGCTGCCAGGGAGCCCCAGGAGGGCCTGTTCCACAGCCATAATGGGAATATCGCCCACGTGGGGCTGAGCACACCGCAAATTAGCTAATGAGTTTGTTCCAAATGTCTGGCCACGGTGCGAGTGACAACAGGAGCAGCACTTGAAAAGCCCCGAACAATGGCAAGTGCATTCGCCTCTCGCCGCTGACCCCAGCCCCGCATTAACAAATAGGTCACAAACAACGGTGCTTTGCTGTGATCTAATCCTCCAGCCATATGTCGGCTGCCCGAAAAAACACTGCACAGAGAGCGCCCCAAAGCTCTGCAAAAATCCCAAGGAAAACTCGGTAAATATATCCCTGCCGTCTGAAATTTGATTTCCTCGCTCTATTGTTTCTCATTTCCTGAGAGCTGGCTTGGTGGATCACATTTTCTGCTCCTGTCTCCAGTGCTTGTAAGCAAACAAGACTGAATCTCATTATCCTGATGCACGGCCCTGGCTGTGTGCAATCCGATCTCTAAATCACAGTCATTTTGCTCCATTACTGATTTTCCTTCCCACTCCTAACCTACAGGTCTTCAGAGGAATCGATGCAAAAATAGAGACGAGCACCGGCTGATGAAGGTGTGTTTAACGTTCAGCACTTCAGCCTGGATTAAATAGCCAAGCGAGGAAATGCCTCGTGTCTCAGGAGGTTGGGCGCCCTCAACTCCAGTGGCAGCTGGAGCTTCCCAGCCTTCCTGGGAAGCCACATGCTTCCACATGGGGTAAACGGGGACTTCAGTCCCTAAGAGCCCAATTTGGGAAATCTGCTAATTAAATAGTCTGGGCAAACACAATCATCATTGTCCTTAGAGCCGAAGCAGAGAGATGTTTCTCAACAAGCACAGACCCTCCCCGGAATTTTCTGAGCTGTCTGCGTGTTGCTGACAGTTATAGAGAATGTATTCAGATTATACAACTTGATGTTCACCCCGGGTTATTCTCCTCCTGGATTCATGAATATTTCATTGAAATATGCAAAGTCTGAGTTACAGTCTTGTCTGCTTCAATTAGGCACATGGATCCGCAGGGTCCGCAGCCCTACCACACTTCCAGGGTTTGTCTACAAATCGAGAAGAACCAAAAGAAGAGTTTAGCTCACCTCATACTGAGCCTGGGTTCTTCAAACGTCTTTAAATAAGGGAGAAAATCAAAAAGATGGGAATGAGGGAGATTGGAGTCCGGTGAGCCTGTGCCTGAGTTCACCTGGAAGCAGCCCAAGTTAATCAGAACAGAGCCAGCAGGAGGGGGTTCGTTCCCTTCGTGTTGCAGACAAACTCGTAGAACTGTTTCCAATGCAAATATTCCTTTTGACAAGTTCAAAATTAATACACCTCTAATATGGGTATTCAAACCAGACCTTTTCTGAACACGTTGGCAGATCCATGAAAAGAGAAGGGAGAATGCAAGCCCAGCACATTCTGCTTTTCTCAAAATGAATGTGCTCTGACAGTGCAGGAGGCAGTGATGTTTAAATGAGCTTAGTTCTGGTAATTACCAAGTGCTGCGCTCCTCTGGAAGCTGGAGCTGTTCTCATCTGTGGGCACCTTCCCTCATTCCTTTCTCCTTACTTCTCCGGAGGTGCAGTTTCTCCCATGCCACAGCAAGAAGCCAAGGCTGCCTGCGCTGCTTGCATTAAACCCCACTGAAGCCTCGGGGTGAAATTCCACAAGTTTTAATTGACCTAAGTCAGGGTGCTGTGGTTCCTGCCCTTCCTCCACCACCCCTTCCCATTGCCTCCCTGCCACCAGCACCAGCTTATACCCCCTGTGGTGAAGATTAATCACTTTTGGGGGTGGGAGTGTTGCTTCTCAGCCCGTTCAGCTCCCTGAACCAGCTCACCGGAGGGTCAGATGAGCACCCACATCAGCAGAAAGGAGGGACAGGGCCATGCCAGACCACGCTGACTGCTGAGGAGGTATTTTTCTGGGTTTATAGGACCCAAGGAGCACATTTGACCTAAAGAGGCTGGGTTTGCTGCTTGTTTCCAGGCTGGGAGCACTCACCCATCAGGACCATCTGCACAGTTTGGAGTGGCAGACTCATTCAGTGTCACCATCTGGCTCCCCAGAGCGAGCCCCCAAGCCAGAGCCTGGAGGCTCCTGCTGGAGGACAAGCATTCCCTTTTGCTTGGTACAGTTTGTTCCACCCCTCTCGACTTCCTCCTTGCCGCAACAAGAGGACTTCCTGCCAGGACGGAGCTGATGGACAACGTCACCCGTCAGAATCCCTCCTCACCATTCCTGCAGCCACCCAAAGAATGTCACCCGGAGAGCCAGACCCTCCCTTTTGCCCCAGGCCCATCCTCAGACTGATAGAGGCTTCGTAATAACTTCCAAACTGCAGGGTGACAAGGATCTCACGTGGCCAGGGATTATCCTCACTCCTCCCAGCTGTTTCCAACCTTGAGGGAAACCACGCTGTGAGGCTCGCTCTGAGGAAAGTGTCAGGAGTGTTGTGCTCCTGGCTCTGCAGAATCCTCTGGCGTTTGGGTCTCCTCTCTCCTGCTGGGACAGGGATTTTGGCTGGTACTGGCTGCAAAGGGTGGCCAAAGACTCTGAACACTTGTAGAAGAGGGGGGAAAGTGATGTGTACCTACAACCAAGCCACCAGCCCGTGGCCTCTGCTGGCAGAGGAGATGGGCCAGCACAAGGAGTTTCATTTTTAAGCACAAAACCCAGAAAAGCACCACCTTGCCCACAGGAATCCTGTGCAGCAACGCACTCAGCCCTCACCTGGGGTGAGCCAGGGGTACACCAACACCGAAATCAGCATCACCACGCCACAGCAGGGTTGTCACAGAGATCTGGAGCTCCCTTCATGTGTGCTCTGCTCCCACAGCACACAATCAATGCCTGGCAGCCTGGAAAGCCACATCAGCTCCAGCCCCGGGAGCTGAGCTGCACAGCCACAGCCAGTTTTGCTCCAGTTTCAGAGCCTTGCTCTCAGACACAGAGGCAAAGATGGGACCCCCAAAGCAGAGCGAGTACTGGGAGCTGCAGGTATTTTGCGTCTTTTAAACAGAGAGGCTGGAACAGCGCTGCCACATCCCTGCCTCAGGTCTGGCTGCCCATCAGTGATCAGCCCAGATGAAAAGCTGGTAGCTGTCCCCCTTGACGGATGAAAACTGAGAGCTGTCTGCTTGGTTTGAGTTTGCACAGCACTCAGCCAGTCCCTTAATTAGTTGGCCCAATTTCTGGGTTTCTGATTCCCACTTCTGCAAGTAACTTCCTCCCTTCCCAGGCTCACAACGCCAGTTGAAACTCTCATATCTGCAGGCACCATTGTGACTCCAAACTTGTCTTTGCTGCCCCACCTCATCCTCAGCAGGGCTTCCCAGGAGCTTTCACGCTGTAAAAAACCCTAAACAACGGTGCAGAGCTGTAAATACATGGTCCCTGTGTGATAAACAAGCAGATTAAAAAAATTCACCAGCTGGGCTGGAAGAGATACATGACAAGCCATCAGGACTGCACAAAGCAAACAAACGGCACAGCACTGCGGGCAAGAATTTCTCCAGAACGTGTTCAGTCCTAACAGAATCCAGCCAAGTTGCTCCATGGATCAGCTCTGCTCTGAGCTCCTCAAAACCTTGGCTGCAGAAAAATGTCCATCTTCACCAACAGCAAGTGTCAGGAGCCATTTGAGCACCTCAGCCAGTCAAGCAGGTTATAATTGGCTGTAATTAATACTCCTACGAGCTTCCACATTCTTATGGACTGAGATGGAGAAATACAGGATTGCTCCCTGACCCTGTGAACATGAGAGGAAGTCAAAGGAGTCTGTTGCCTTCTGATTTTTAGAAATCAAACATCTCTGGCGGGAGAAGGTGAGAAGCAAACACCAGCACTGGGAACTGGCTGTGCACAGCCCTGTCTCTTCTGGGGCACAAACCACAGTAACCTCAATCAAAAATATCTGCAGAGCAAGTTGCTACAGACTCTGAGTTCCCTCTGTCCCTCGAGAAGCCTCTTTTAAGCTGTCACATCACTCAGAGCACGTTGGGAGGGGCCTGGGCTGCAAACCACGCACAACCACAAGAGATTTCAGCAATACTGAAAGCGGCCCTTGGTGAAACATGAGCTGAATAAGCCAATCCAGGAGGGTGAAAGCCAAAGAAGCCCAAAACGCCCGATGTCATGGAAAGCTCACAGATGTCACCAGCGGGCCAGATGAACTGTTTGTGACACCTGCACAGTTCAGCTGAGAAGTGCTCTGCGCTCAGCAGGACCTGCAGCACTTGGGGAGGAAGGGCTGGGCTGCGCAGGCCATTTCCTCCAAGAAGCCACCAAGTGACCCTTAAACGAAAACTGACAGGCGCTTCCACACAAACAGCCCGCGCCTCGCTCTGCATTGCAGGCGTGTTCCAGTCAGGTCTGCATCGGCTTTTCCAGCTCGCACTTGAGAGAGAAACGTGAGACTCCAGTGTTTTCCCTCCAGGCAGGGCAGGACCTTGTGTTTTGCTCTGAGATCAGAGCCTGGGGGAAGGCAGGAAACTGGAGATGCTGTCACTCAACGGGTGCCTCTTTCAAGATGCGTCTTGCAGACACAGCGCCGGTTCGGGAGGTGCCCAAGCCCTGTGCTGCTGAATCCACGGAGAACACAGCGTGGAATTCCGTCTGCTCACTCACCTTCAAAAGTTAGCAGAGAATCACCGACAGGCTTGGGTGGGAAGGGGCCTTAAAGATCACCCAGCTCCAAACCCCCTGCCATGGGCAGGGACACCTTCCGCTATCCCAGGCTGCTCCAAGCCCCATCCAACCTGGCCTTGGACACTGCCAGGGGCAGCCACAGCTTCTCTGGTCTAGTGCCTCCCTACCCTCAGAGGGAAGAATTTCTTCCCAAAATCCCATCTAACCCTGCCCTCCTTCATCTTAAGGCCACTCCCCCTTATCCTGTTGCTACCTGCCCTTGTGGAAAGACCCTCTCCAGTTACATCCTACCAATATCCTCCAACACTCACTATAAACCGCTACTCAGATTTTGGACTGGACCCCTGGTTTTAAGCAGGATGGATGCTCTTATCTTCCCACACCTTGGCTCCCAGCTTCAGCCCTTCACGTTTATCATCTTTGAGGGCAGAGGCCAAGGGCAGCACCCACGTGCTGTTTTCCTCAGCTCTCCCAGGTTTCTCCCAAAAGCTCCATCCCTGTAAAGATCCTTTCCCCAGACTCTCCATGGACTGGCACGTTTTCCACCCTCAAGGCTAAAGCCTCCCCTGAGCCTTGGAGACTCTTGGCACGCTCCCTAAGCCTTCAGCACCCAGGGGTGCTCAGGGAGATTTAAACACATGCTAAAATGATTTACTGAGCTGTGCCTGCCCCAGGGAGCCAAGAACAGCACAGCTGCAAACCACTGGAGGCTGCATTCCTGATCCCAGCTGGGGGAGCAGCAAGCAGATATCAGGCTGGGATATAGAACTGGAGCTAATCTGGTCTGCAGAGGGAGGAGACACAGGTGCCCACGCTGGAGAGGGGCTGTAGCCCATTCCCAAGCTGGTTTAAGGGTATCCCACAAGTGATTCCAGTCCTTAGTGCTCAGTCCGGATTATTCCTGCTGCTCCAGAGATTCCCTGAGCTCCTCCAGCCTCCTCACCGTGCACATGGCTGCCAGCCCTGCTCTCCTGCTCACTGGCCCCTCCACTTGGAGCTGGAGCATGCCCATGATCAAACTCTTGCCTTCATTGCCCATCTGAGCCCTTGCAAGGCACCCAGTGCCCCGTGGTGCCTCCAGCCCCTGCTGCAGTGCCTGAGGCTGAATCATGGAGTATCCTGAGCTGGGACACACAGGGATCATGGATCCAGCTCCTGGCCCTGCACAGAGCCCCCAACAATCCCACCCTGGGCATCCCTGGGAGTATTCTCCAAACGCTTCTGGAGCTCTGGCAGCCTCGGGACCGTGCCCATTCCCTGGGGAGCCTGGGCAGAGCCCAGCACCGTCTGGGGGAAGAACCTTTCCCTAATTCCGATCTGAACCTTCCCGACATGGAATGGCATTGAAATCCCAGCTCCTGCAGCAGGGAGAGCCAGCAGGGCGACTTCTCCAGCACAGCAGAACATCACCACATAACATCAACATGGCAAGAGGACATAACGCACCACTGGGTCCTGCTGCCACCTCAGCAGCAGCTCCACGAGCTGCCAAAGCGCTCAGCCCGTCGTGACCGAGACCATCAGCCCCCCAGCAGAGCCCAAAACCCAGCAGAACCCAAACCCAGTTCCTCTTTCAGCCTGAGAGAGGAAGAGAGGGAAGGAAGGAGGAAGGAAGGCGACAAATCTGCATTTCAGATGCTAAAAGGAACACAGCTATTTCACAGGATTTTGCCAAATGCTTTGCTTGCTGTTGCAAGTGCATCTCTGCGTGTGCCAAACTCACTGACATGGGAAGGGTTTTTATTGCCTGGGCCAATGTTAGTGCCTTACATCACAAGCCCTGTCAGAGCTGCGCTGCTCCTCTGCCGTCAGCCGCACACGGAGAGGCTCAGGTCCCCATTTTCCCGGGGATCTCAAACTCTTCCACTGAAGCAAACGCTGTTTCCAGCTCTACAGGAATACTTGCAGAGAAAGCAGTGCCTTGGCTTTCTATTTAAAATGCAGAATTTCCTCCTAGGAGGGCTGCATTTGCTAAGAGAGCAGAAAGCAAGAGCACACATCTTGGAGGAACCCCCTGGGCAGTGTTCCTTTAACACAGGCCAGATCCTGGTCTCATTTACACACAGAAAACTGGAGAGGCTTCAGCGAAATTACCCCGGATTGCCACAGCTGTTGTGTCAGAAATCCCAACCCAACACAGCCCTGGGGAGGAATCCACCAGTTTTATGGTGCCCTCCTAAAAAATCCACACTCGGTCTTTCCTCTTGCCTTGCACGGGCAAAAATCACCTCTCAGGAGAAGCGCTGTGCCCCCAAAGCAGCAGCTTTGTTCAGCTTGGTTTTCCAAAGGGCAGCAGCTGCAGCAGCACGGTGTGGGTTGGGACAGGCCAAGGCCACGTGTGTGGATTCTCCCACATAACCTTTGAGGCTGTTTGCTCATTTCAGCCCCAGCTGACGACAGGCTGGGCAGAGTTTTCACAGCTACTTAATTACCAAACGTTTCCTGCAGATAACTCAGCTGAGGAGGGGAGGGAGGTCAGAGCAATGAGGCACAGCCCAGCCCTGCGTGAGACTTCAGAGAATCCACACAGACCTGCCTCTGTAGGGAAAAAAGCAGCACTGGACACGGTGGCAACAGGAATAAATCCGAGTGGAAGCAGGGCTGGGGACTCTGGGGGGGTGTCCCGAGTGCATCCCCTGCTTCCCCGCAGGAAGGGGCAGCGTGGAGCATCCGGGGAATCCACAGCTGCACCTGCATCCGTCCGGCCAGACACAGAGAGCTTCAGTGCTCCATCTTCCCTCCGCTTCCTCCCTCTTGTCTCGCCCGTCTGTGCCCTGAATAGGCGGTTTCAGGAGGAGCACAGTGCCCGGATTCTCTGGGGTTTTTAGCGCATCCGGCGCTCCGTGCCTTATCCCAGTGGGCCCTGCTCCAGCAGCCCCTCCGCCTCCTGCCACCGCCCGGGATGTGGCACCACGCACATCCCTCAGCCTTAGGAAGTGGCCAGCGAGGGAACCTCCTCCTCCCTCCAGCCGCTGTCCCCACGGCTGTCACCATCTCCCCTGGCTCTGCCCAAATTCCTGCCTCTCACACCAGCCGCTCCTCCAAACACACCACAGCCCAGCCCGAGGTCACCTCTGTGCTGCTGACAGTCCCCACAGCCCTGGGCGCTGTCCCCTGGGCATGTCCCACCCCCAGCAGCCGTGCAGGGAGGGGACACCTGCCCAAACGTCCCCTCAAAGCAGCAGGGTGGGTACGGAGCCCAAGGAGGAACCAGCGCCACTCTTGCCACACTTCCAGAGGAAGGCGTGACGCGAGCTGCGGCTTAATTGGTTATTAATAACTTCTTTGTTAACCAGCCAGCCCTAAGGAGGAACTGAAATTTGACTGCCCCGGTGGAAAGCTCAGTCACCAATCATTCACGATTTCTCCCTGCATTTGTTTGTTCCCGGGAATCTCAGTTCCCCCCGCCCGGCTGAATCACTGCGGTGACAGCACGGTCCCCTCACCTACGCACGCAGCACAGGCATCTTGGGTGGGTTTTTCTTTTTAATTCCTAGAAAAATAACAGATGCTCTTGCTGAGGGGGAGATTCTTGGAATCTGTTCAGGCCCTGGGCTGCGTCTGGATGGGACCAAGCTCCCGGTTCCCCTCACACAAGCCCTGCGGGAGCTCCCCTGCCCATGGGTGGCTGCTCCGCCAGCCCATGCTGAGGGCAAGGAGCCTTCCCCCATGGCAAACACTGACAGCAAACAGCCTCCACACCCAAATCCCACACCTTCTGCCCGGGTTCTTTGGAACTTCCAGTTAAAGGGACCCTTCTGATTTGTCTCTGATTTGCCTCTTTGATTTTTTTTGCACAAATCAAAGCTGTGCTGTGACCCTCTGTGCCTCCATGCTGCGCTGACAGAATGCAGCGCAGGGGGGTTTTCCAGATTCAGCTGTCTGGGAGTAGCTTCTGAGGACCCTCAGGAGCTGGCAGAGCGTTCCCCACTCCCATCCATGCTGCAGCACCAGTCTATCCAGGAAATTTTAGTCCGGACACCTCGCCTTCCCCATAACCCAGGCAGGCAGCCCAACACCAAGGATGAAGATTGGAGGCCAGACGCAGTTGTTCACCCCAGGAGTCTCCATCAGACATTTCCAGAGCTGGATTCAGTAGGAAACATTCCCGACACAGCTTAAAGCAGATCCTGACCTGCGTGAGGGCACCCAGAGTTGCCCCCAGGTGTGTCAGTGACCACAGCAAGGTCCCAGGACAGAGCCAAGGAGCAGGACAGCACAGGCATGGAGCACACGAGACCTGCTGCCAGCCGGACACCAAGCACCTGCTCCAGGTAAAGCTGAGCAGCTCCATCCTCTCCAGGGCACACCCAGGGGAGACAGAGCCACCAGACACAGGGACAGCTCACCTTCTGCTCTGGGGGTGTGCCGGGCTGCCGAGGGGAGCCATCCCAGGGAGCAGCAGGATCTCAGGAGTAGCTCCAAGGCACAACCCCAAGAGAGAACACACCCTCCTCACCAACCCAAACCAAACCAGGCCCCTCCACGGCCTTTTATAGGGCCCAGGGAGGCAAAGAACCTCCAGCTGTGCTGGCCCTGATGAGTAACTCGTTAATGGCTCACACCTCTGGGAATAATCCTGGCCTGAGCCCCCATCCCAGCCATGCCCAGAGCCAGGCCCTGGCAGTGACCTCATCCAGCAGCCCAAAACGCAGCCCTGGGAACTCCCAGGAGGCCCCCACTGCTCGTTCCCCTGAGGCTGCTCTGGGCTTTCTCTCCTCACCAAAACCTTTTCTGGCCCTTTCCCAAGAGGCCAATCCCAGCCACCGTCCAAGGCTGCACCCCTCTCGAAGAGGCTGTTCAGGGTGACCCCCTCAGCGACCCTTTCCTGTAGCTTTGGGGTTGAATTCCACACCCGAGCCTTCATGGCTTCCTGTCCCTTTCCAGATCCATTCTTGGGCCCAAATGCTGAAAGCGAGGTTCCACCACCAGCCTCCTGCCCTCGGGCTCCTCCCCGCTTCCCACCCCACCTCCACCACAGGCAAGTGGCACCTGCTCCCTTTCACCAGCCCAAAAACCCCAACACCAGGCCCAGCCGTGGTGACCCCAAGGAGATGCAGCTCCACATCTGGAGGCCACCAGAACCTCAAGGACCCTTTCATCGTCACGCTGGGCCCAGCGTGGCCGACAGGCTCTGAGTCTGCTCGCCCTGCTAGTGTTTTCCTACAGGTTCTGTGGGATGATGTGAGGCTCAGTGGGGTCTGATCCTCTGTCCTCAGCTACGCCAGGGTGTAAATGGTGGCACAAGTCCCTCAGCGTGGGCTGAGAAGTTGGGTTATGCACAAAAACCGACGCTTGGGAGTCACCGGCGTGGCCTCTGCTCCAGAGGGTAAGTGCTGACTCTGAGATCCTGTTCAGGGGCCCTGACGTGGCATTTTCTAGCCCAGGATGTCGCTTCCTCTCTGCGTGGGGCCTCCATAGGGCTCGCGCTTCCTCGAGAGACATCCGGATCCCCATCGGGAAGGTTGGTTCCACCCCCAGGCCCACAGACAGATGCAGTGAGGCACTGTTAACACGTGTACCTGGATTTCTCCATTTGCAGCATCCCAGAATGAGCCTAAAACCAGGCTGTGCTGCATTCCCAACCCCCAGCACCATGCCGTGTTGTGGGGCAGGATCCATCCCTCTCCTTGCTCTGGGAGTGGAGCCCTGGATCTGGAATGAGCCTTGCCCAGCCCTGCACCACCCAGGCCCAGCTCAAAGCCCTGTGGGAGGCAAAGCCAGGCTTGAGGCACCCTCTCCTCTCCTCTCCTCTCCTCTCCTCTCCTCTCCTCTCCTCTCC
>VZRN01004651.1:209074-279720 GCA_013397935.1 Dasyornis broadbenti | reverse complement strand
CCCCAAAATCCCCATACCGTGTGACCATGCTCAGAGCCCCTTTCCCCCAAGGACTGGTGGGCAATGTGGGGTCTGGAGCAGCAATGGGTCCCTCTCAGCCCCTCTCCCAGGGGAATGGCAGCCAGGCCGACACTTCCCTCCTTCTCTCCCACCTCAGATCCTCAACATGGAAGATGACCAGAACTGGTACAAGGCTGAGCTGTTCGGCAGAGAGGGCTTTGTCCCCAAAAACTACATCAAGGTCAAGCCACACCCGTAAGTATGTGCCATGCTACCGGCCAGGCAGCAACCCCAACGGTGCAACCCAATTCCCAAAGGAATACCCACCGGCCAGGGTAGTCCCACACGTGGGGAAACTGAGTCACAGAGATAGGGTCTGCCTGCCAGGCCAGTCTGCCAGTGCCACCACAGCCTGAGGGGGCAGGAGGCAGTGGAACACCCACGTACCCCCGAAAATCCAACCCTCACACCGAGCAGCCGCTGAATAAATGCTAATTGGGGAAGAACAAAGTGTTATGGGATTATGGCTGCATTAAACACAATCCTATTACCGGGTTATTAAAGCCCAGCCTAATCCATCCCTGATTGAACCTGTGTTTTATGTATCATTAGCCCCCGGTAAATGACATTGAAATGCCGGAGTAAACGCGTGGGTTCGGGGCTGCCCGAGGCACATCCCACTGCTCCTCCGGCTTGGGATAACAACCCGGGACGGGCGAGACTCAGCCTCTTCCCTGCAGCACCGGGAGGGCTGGCACCGCGAGATGCTCTGTGCTAAACTCCGTGGCTGATCCTTCACCAGGTGATTTTCACGGGTAGCAGGGGATCTCCATGGCCCGGGGATCCGAAACATCCGAAATAGCCGTGACAGGGACACAGGGACTGTGCTCCCGCAGCTCCCTTCGGCAATGCAGGCAGGACAGGTTTATCCTGGCCCCGAAGGTTTTCTGCTCTCCACCACGAGGGGCAAAGGGCCGCGGAGGAGGGGACCGGCAGCAAAGAGGGGGACGGGACACGTGGTGTGACAGGCCGGGGGACAGGATGCGGTCGCGGCTGGCGGTGACGCTGCGCTCGCCCCGGGCGCACGGGGCAGCGCACCCACAGCACCCTGCGGTGCCACCCGAAAATGCCGTGATGAACCAGGACGGGGAGGGAAGGGGGGGAAATGCCGGGGGAGGGTCCCAGCCCTGCGTGAAGCCCGACGGACACCGGGAATCTCCGTGCCTCCATCCCGCGGGGTGCGGGTGCGGCGCGGGGGTGTCCCCGGGGGTGCCCGCGTGGCTTAGCCCGGTGCCCCTCGCAGGTGGTACGCGGGCAGGATCTCCCGGCACCTGGCAGAGGAGCGGCTGCTCCAGCGCGATCACCTGGGAGCCTTCCTGATCCGCGACAGCGAGAGCGCCCCGGGGGAGTTCTCCCTCTCCGTCAAGTGAGTGGCTCTGGGACGCGCGGCAGGAGGGGAAGGGGTCCCTGCAGCCCCCGCCTTGGGGGCCGAGGCGTGGGGCTACCCTGAGGAAGGGCTGAGCACCCTGCCCTGTCCTGGCCACCGCCAAGGGGCTGCGGAGCCGCGTCCCCAACGCACCCAGGCACAGCCTCGTACGGGACATTCCCCTCCTTTCTTTCCTCCGCAGCTCCGCCTCCATCCCCGCTGCTTCCCGCGCCCTGCCCGCACCGCTGCCTCGCTCGGGGTCCCTCGCAGCCCTAAACACAACCATGGGGTGATGGCGGGGCTGGGACCGAGCCGCAGGCACAACCCGGGGACACGGCCCGGGGGAACAAGGTGTCCGGAGCATCCCCAGGGATGACAGGGATGAAGGGCTGCAGCATCCCCACGGCTCCGGCATTGGCAGCCAGGGCTGCACAGTGGGCAGAGCCTGACCCCGTGCACCCCACCCCTTCCCTGTCCCGGCCGGGGGAGCAGGAGGCGGCCCCAGGCCAGCCGGGCACTTTCTCGCACTTTTAATCCCTAATAAACGTTTGGGGAGGTTCTTGCCCGTAATGAAAGGGAGCCGAGCTCTGCCGTGCGTCACCAGCAGCGCGGCCGGGTCCTGCCCCTGCCCGGGGGCCTGGCAGCGCCGGGGCCCTGCGGTGTGGGCACCCCAGGCACACCCTGTGGGGTGGCACCAAGGGAAATCCCGCCTTTCCCCATCCTCCCGCAGCGTGGGGGTCTCCAGGAGCACTGGGGAGCCGGGAGCATCATCCCAGACTTTGCAGCCTCCTCTTGGCGTGTGCTGAGACCTGCAGCTCTGGCCGCACCTTGCTCGGATGTGGCCCTGGCCAAAGCCACCTGCCCTACACGTGGCTGGCACGCTGTCCTGCCTGAGCCCGGGGGCTGTGCCGGGGGCAGGCACCGAGCTCAGGCTGCCTGCGGGATGCACCTGCGGGTCTGTGGTGCAGAGCCAGGAATGACCCCAGCGCCACCATCACCCCCAGCATGGCAGGAGGGGTGCAAGGAGAGCTGTGGGCTCATCCCAACCTCGTCAGCACCCCCAGGCTTTACCCACCTCGGGGGATGCTGCCAGCATGCCAAGGCTGGGGTAACATCCATCCTCCCTCCGCAGCTACGGGAAGCACGTCCAGCATTTCAAGGTGCTCAGGGAGAGGAACGGCAAATATTTCCTCTGGGAGGAAAAGTTCAACTCCCTCAACGAGCTGGTGGATTTCTACAGGATGACCACGATCTCCAAAGAGCAACAGATTTTCCTGCGGGACGAGGACCAAACCCAGGAGGTATCGCCATGGCTGGTCCCAAAGCCCTGCATGAGCCCCCTCAAAGCTCAGTGTCCGCGCAGAGAGGGACAGGGACATCCCAGGTGCTCAGCTGGCCCTCGGCCCTCGGCTTGAGGTGGTGAGGAGCAGGAGAAGGTGCAGCAGCCCGAGCCAGGCAGTGCTGCAGGGGAGAAGAGCTCCTGGAGCAGCTCAGCGGGTCAGGGCAGGGCAGGGCAGCTCACCCAGGGCACCCATCCCTGTCCCTGGAGCCAGGAGTGATGCCCAGGGCGGGTGGCAGAGCCCGAGGAGTTCAGGACAGGGTGCAGCCATCCTGGGGCAAAGTCCAGCCAAGCCAAGCCCTGGGGTTGTGGTTGTAGAGGCGGCAAAACTGGACCTTGGGAGTTGGGATGGGGGAGGCTCCAGCACCTGGAAGGACTTGGGAAGGTGAGGGGTGCCAGCTGCCCCCGAGGGGTCCCCTGGGCACCCATCTTGGGTCTTCCAGCAGCAAGAACTGGGAGGCTTGTGCCTTGGGTGCTCCCCTGAACCCCAGGGAGTTCCCCTGCACCCCAGGCTCTTCCCTGCACCCCAGGGTGCTCCCCCGCACCCCAGGCTCTTTCCTGAACCCCTGGGTGCTCCCCTGCATGTCAGGATGTTCCCCTGCACCCCAGGCTCTTTCCTGCACTGGGGGCTGTCCCCAGCATTCCACTCTTCCCACAGTAGGATTTCCCTGGCTTCTGTCTCTCTTCAAAGCAGGCAGCCCAAGGCTGGTCCTCATCCCGTGCTGTCCCCGTCACCCTGGGGACCCAGGCAGTGCCAGGGGGTTGGCAGATGGGAACCCCTCTCCTGCTGCCAACCCCTGCCCTCGGCTTCCCTCCAGGTGAAGAGACCCCGATTCGTGCAAGCCCAGTTCGACTTCTCGGCCCACGAGGGCTCTCTGCTGCCCTTCCTCCGCGGGGACATCATCGAGGTCCTGGACTGCCCCTACCCCAACTGGTGGCAGGGGAAGATCTACGGCCGTGTCGGGCTCTTCCCGCGGAACTACGTCCACCCCATCCACAAGCGACCTTCCCCACACCGCGAGTCCCCGCTGACCAGAGCTGCCTCGTGCCTGCACACAGACTGAGTGTCCCTTTGTCCCCAGGATGGTGCCAGCACGCTGGCTCCTTGTGCCACGGGGGCTGTGCTGGAGGTTGAGGCCGGGCTGGTGGGGATCCCCATCCAGGGGTACGGACCCAGCACCCTGAAATATCAGCCTTGGCTCTCCCTGTTCCCCCAATCCCGAGAGCTCCGTGACCCCCGGCCACTGGGGGTCACCCCATGGAGGGAGCATGGAGTGTTCAACCACAACCATAAAACTTTTCCAGAGCCACAATCCTGGGGATGGCAGCAACAGAGGGGTTGAGCCCAAAACCCCAAACTTTGGCTCCTCTCCAGATCCTGTAAGCAAAGTCCCGGCTCCAGGGAGGGCTGCAGGCAGCACATCCTGGACACAGCTGGGATCCAAAACTCCACAGAGAAATTCCAGGACTCAGGGTACCAGGGAAGGCTTCAGTCCTGTGGATGCTGTTCATAGCTGCAAATTGTGGCGCTTTTTTATATTATTTTTTATTTAGAGGCAGTAAAATGTGTTTGGGTGTCATCCTCGAGCGCAGATGCTCCTTTTCCAGCACTGCCAAGGTGGTCCCGTCCCTCCATTCACGCAGCTGCTGCTTTGCTGTGGTTTTGCTTCCCTGCAGCCCCCATTTCCCCACCCCAGTGCCTGTTCCAAACCCCTCCCAGGGATTTGCTGCCCCCACACCTCACATCCCCTGGGATGCCCTCAGTGCTGAGAGTGCACCAGCGGATTTAAACACCACATCCCAAACAAATAAAAACTACCACCCAAATCCTCATTTTTCCCCTCTCCAAGCACCTTTTCCCCACCCCAGGGGCTGTCAGGGTGCTAGGCAAAATAGGCATAACAGAAAATATTGACACACAGCAGGACGAGGGCGTTGATGCCACAGACACGGGCCCAGAAGGGGGGTTCCGTGGTGTCCTTGAGGGCCGCAGCCGGGGGTCCCACGGCCTTGGGTGGCTGCTGGGTGTCCAGGCTGGCTGAACAGGAACCTGGCACAGGAATGTGGCGAGTGTGAGGGACAGATGGCCCTGGGGAACAGGTACAGGTGGCACAGTCCTGGGGAAACTGAGGCACAAGGTGTCCATGCCACCCTGTTGTGTGTTACGGGCAGGGACTGAGAGGATGCCCCCCCGCCTGACACCCCCAAGGACACACTCACCATCGGGGGGTCCCCGGGATGTGCCGCACGTGGAGAGCTGGGGGTGCTCCCGTGAGAGCGTCCACCAGGTGAGATCCTTCAGCTGAAAACCAGAGATTGGCTGGGAAAACCCTCCCAGGGCAGACCCCAGCGTGAGAGGGCAGCGGGTGACACCGACACCTCTGGCCGAGGGGTTGGGGTGTCCCTCTCACCTGCTCTGGGGACGGTGGTGGGGACAGCAGGCTGCCCCCCAGCACGATGGCAGCGGTGACAGTGGCCAGCAGCACGGCGAAGTGCAGGTAGTGGATGCCAGCCAGCAGCCAGGGCCGCTGGTCAGGGACCCCGCAGAGGGGCGTGGGGTGGGCCAGCTCCAGCCCCATCCTGGCCAGTCCCAGTGCCAGCCCTGCCATCAGGCCCCAGAAAGCTCCCTGCAAAGCCAAGGTCCACGGCGTGGGGTGGTGGAGAGCGATGGTCACCCCAGAGTGGAGACAAACCCCCAGAGCTGCTCCCTCCAGCCAGCCCTGAGAGTGGCTGGGGTGGTCCCTGAGTGCTGGAGCATGGCCAAGCCCTGCTCCCTGGGCCAGTTCCATGTGACACTTGGTGGTCATGCACAGCAGCGCCTGCCTTCCCCTTGTGTCACCAGACACTCCCAGCTCCCTGGGGAACCCCAGCCAGGCTCAGTTCCCTCACCAGCCCCTCCAGCATTGCCTCTTCCCTTCCTCCCCCAACCCTGTTCTCTCCGCAGCCCCTCCAGCATCACCTCTTCCCTTCCTCCCCCAGCTCACTGATCCCCACTGTGCCTGCGAGCAGGGCGGCCAGGGGGCTGTTGGCACCCGCCATGTCCCCAAGCTGTCCCCAGGGCCACCTCAGCCGTGTACCTGCTCGTTAGCTCGGGGCCAGAAGACGGCCAGGACGAAGACAGCGGTGACAGGAGGAGCCAGGTAGCTGGTGACAGCCTGGATGTACACGTAGAGCTGGCCCCCGCTGGAGCTCTGCAGGATGGGGATCCACACCACGCTGAGGGCCACCAGCAGCACCGTGACCACCCTGCAAGGGCAACGAGGTGACACCGCTGTCCCAGCCGCACCTCCCTGCACCCTCAGCATCTCTGTGGCTGTGGAGGATCCCCGGAATCAGGGACAGGTCCCAGTGCTGGGTCAGAGGAGCTGCCTGGGGGTGCAGGTGGGTCACTCACTGCTGGGTGACACCTCCAGGACCACGGAGGATGCGAATGATGCCACTGCTGGCTCCATCTCGGGTGGGCAAGCTCTTCGCAGGGCCCTGCCTGCCCTGGGGGCTGCTAAATTGGACCCCTCAAAGGAGAACCCCAGGCAATGGGCACTTCCACTGTGAAAAACCATGGGATGCAAAGCCTGGGTGCTCTGACCAGATTTGGGTGATGCTCCGGCCAGATTTGGGTGATGCTCTCAGCAATGTCCAGCCAAGGCACCCAGCTGAGAGCTGGGGACATGGGCTGAGCTGCTGCTGCTCAGTTCCTCCAGCCAGGCCGTGACAGAGGGGTCACCAACATCACCCTGACCCCATCCTCACCCAAATCCCACCCTCCTCTGAAGCACGAGACATTGGCCAGACCCCTGAGTTTGGGCCCAACCTGAGCAGGCAGCCTGGGCAGGGCCATCCTAAATCTGCTGTATTTGTAGCTCAGCCTGGCTTATTTACAGCTCCACAGAATTTCCTGCGTCTCCATCTGCTCATCTCGAAAAGTAGAAGTAAGAAAAAATAAAAGAAAAATTAAACCATGAAAGCAGCTCTGACTGGAGCTCCCACTGCTGCCTGGTGCTGCAGGGAGGGGAACCAGACATAGCATGAAATGCACGCCCTGATCCATAGCTGAGGAGAAAACCCTCTGATTGGAATATCTGTGAGCCACAGAGGGCAGAATCAAAGAATGATGGAATGGTTTGCGTGGGAAGGGGCCTTAAAGCTCACCGTGCTCCGCCTCCTGCCCTAGGCAGGGACACTTTCCACTCGACCAGGCTGCTGAAAGCCCCATCCAAGCTGGTCCTGAGGCTAAAAGACCATGGCAAAGCAGGAGTGTGTGAGTGAGGCGGGAGCTGGGTGTGCAGGGTGTCCGTGTCCTGCTGATCCGGGCAGGGCATGGAGCGCAGCACCCAGCAGGGCAGGGGCTGCAGGAATTCGGGAAGGATCAGGTGTTCCCATCACCACTCCATCCCCTTGGCACGGAGGGAGTTTCCAACACCAGCGGGAGTTTCCAGCCAGGCACCATGGCCACAGCAGGAGCTCGAACCCCCAGGTCTGGGAACTGGCCGCTCTTTCCCATCCCACAATCCAAGCCCTTTCCTCAGGGTTGCAATGAGATGATCCTTAAGGACTCTTCCAACCCAACCCATGATCCCAGGATGTGGCATCCCCACCCAGCTGGGTCTGGGGGCAGTTGGGACCCCCCGACAGCTACCCAGGACCCAGCCCACCTTCCTCCATGCCGGCAGGCAAACCTCAAACTTGCAGCTTGCACAGTTTTTTGCCCTGTCCCAAGCACATTTCCTTGGCTCTATCCCTGCGATCTGCAGCGTCCTGCTCGCTCTCATCACCCGACACCAAGGCTGTTCCCCGGGATCCACCGCAGCAGCGACTCCCGCCCCGGGCGGGCAAAGCCCTTCGCAAACATTCATTATCCATCCTCGGGAAAGCTGTCCTGCCTTGTCACACCCTTGTCACCGCCAGCGAAGCCAGAGCCAGGGAGGGGCCAGGCAGCCCCTGAGAGCAGCGCCCCGCTTCCCAAGCGGGAGCGTGCGGGACCACCGCTCCCCGGGATCGCTGCCCATCCCCTTCCCACCCTCCGGAGCTTGAGGATGCCAAGGAACAGCTGCTCGCTGGTCCAGCCAAGCCTCCGCACGGCCCCGGCACAGCCCTGACCCAGATTCGCTCCCTGTTATTGTCTGCCCTCGCCGAGGACGCTCCTGGCCCCGTGGCACCGTGCCCGGGGCATTCCCCAGCGCTGACTACGCCGCCCCGAGCGGGTTCGGGTCTCGCCGCCGGCACCGCCACCCCCGGGAGCAGCCGGGGCTTGTGCGGGCAGCGCTGCCCTCTGCCACCCGCCCGAGCTCCCCGAGCTCTCCCTGTGAGACCGCGGCCCGGAGCAGCCTCGGCTTCCCGGGGGAACGGGCGGGAGGCGACGGGGAGAGGCGGCACCGAGCGCCCCGTCTGCATTTCCAGCGCTTTCATCCATAAAATAATCCGAGGGCTTGTTTTCCTTGCATAAGGCAGGCGGAGTGGAGGCACTTTGCAGGCTGGACCGGCCCCGCCAGTCTCCCCGAAACCCCCGGTGCCCCGAAACCCCCGGTCCGGTCAGCACCTGCCCACGAGGAGCAGCTCCCGGTCCCCGGCCCGCGGCCGCAGCTTCCTCCAGATGTCCATGGTGAAGAGGGTGCTGCTGCTGTTGAAGATGGAGGTCAGCGATGACACCAGCGCTGCCATCATCACCGCGATCATCAGACCCCGCAGCCCTGCGGAGGACAGGGAGCGAGAGGGAGGGGCTGAATCTGGAGGAATGGGATGGGATAAGATGGGATAACCCCGGGATAACACCTACCCCTCAGCAGCCACACTCTGGGATCTCCCCGGGGGCAAGGATGGGGTTTGGCAACGCTCAGCTGCACCCCGAGATGCCGGGACCATCCATGGGCTCACCCAAAAACAACCCCTCCTGGACCATGAGTTCCCCCCCAGCACAAACCTTCCCAGACCACCCATGGGTCCCCCCCAACGCAAACTCTCCCGGACCATCCATGGGGTCCCCCCCCCCACATCCAAGCCCTGGCAGCAGCCCCGGGGTGCACCAGAGCCCGGTGGAGATGGAGTCACCCCCTCCCACACCCACTGTACCACTGGGCATCAGCTCGACCACCAGCTTGGGGTAGGCGATGTTGGAGCAGCCCACGGCGGCCCCACACACACGCGTGCACTCCTCAGGGTCCACACAGGCCACGGTGTCTGCGGGACAGAGACAGGTGACATAGTGAGACCCCTCACAGCCTGAGGGCCAGCCCTGTGCCCCTTCACCCTCTCGTGCCCCCTCCCACTGGGCAGATGTTGACCCTTCACTACGGCCACGATGCCCAGACCTTGGCAGGACACCAGGTGGAGAAGCAGGGAGCACATCCCATGTGGAAATCCCCCTGTTGCCTCCCCCACCTCATTCCCACCATCAGCTCCAACGCAGCAGAATCCATCCCACCCCTCACCTCCTGCTGCCCACGCCCAGCCCACATCAAACCCAGTGACAGCAGCCCCGGGGGGATCTCCTGAGCTCCACCAGAACCTGGGGCTCCGGCTGAAGGCAGCAGAGCCCTGGGGCAAACCCTGCCCGTCCCCACACTTGGGGCCAGCTGGGTTCATGCACCGTTGTGGCAATTTCCTGGGCATGGGCAGCACCAGCAGCTCGCGGGATTTGCGTGGCAGCACGCCAGGACCATCAACACCCAATTATTTCAATGTCTCAACGAGCGCGGATCCCTTCCTTTTTTTTTTTTTTTTTTAATTGTTACGCTCATAAAATATTGAAATGGATGGAAATTAATGTCAGGCATAAATATGGATGGGCTGCCTGGCTCTCGGGGCTGCATCCGCCCAGGCTGGAGCACGGGGACGAGCACGGGTGATCCCTGCACAGGGCTGGGAGCGTCGCCCTGGTTCTCCCACGTGGTGACCTCCACCAAAGTGGGTTGCAGCCCTCAGCCTCCCGGTTTGTCCCAAACACCAGCAGTGACACCTTGCAACTTTCCATAAAAGAGCGTGGGGTGCGATGGAAGAACGACGCGGTTGTGGGCAGACCACAGGCCGTGCTCAGCACATCCCAGGGATGCCAAAAATCCCGAGCTGGGCCGCCTCTCCCCAAGGTCAGAGTCAGCGCTGGGGCTCTGGTGACTCTGTCCTGCAGCAGCTGTGAGCAAAGCTGCTGTCAGCACTCCCTGCCTCAGCTTCCCCTCTAAAACACCACGTTGTGCGCGGCTCCATGCAAATGGTTGGTGGCTGGAGGGTGGAAGATGTTCCAGAGGGCAAGGCAGTGTCTGGGTGTTGTATTCCAGCTGAAATGGCCGCCCCAGGCCTCGGCTCCACCATGAACTCCTCGGTGGGACCCCAGAGTGAGAGGGAAGCAGGAGCCCTGAGCCAGGAGCAGAGCCCAACGTCATACCCCACTGCTTCACTTTTAGGCCCTCTGCTAAAAATGGAAAATTAATTAGGACCTTGTAATTAAGGCTTTCTTCTGCAGGAAAAGGGCCGTGTCTGCACCGGGAGCTGCCTGTCCAGCTGGATCCACCCGGGGACACCTGGAATGGTGAGGACCAACCTGCTCGGCCACAGAAACCTGTGCCTGCAAACGGAGGCTGCACCCAATCCGGGGGCTAAATTGGGCTAAGAATCCCCCAGGATCTGGAGATGGGGGACCCAGGTGTCATCGTCCCTCGTGAGGCTCAGGTGATGCTCCATCTGTGGGGCCCTGCCACCCCAATCCGCCCCCACCAGCAGCTCTGGGAGCCAGCACACACCACACCACAGCCGGGATGCAGCATTTGCCCCACATGCAATAAATCATTAGCGCACACACCCCACGAAAGAGTCCGTAAATCTGCCGGCACAATGAAAACACCTGGAGCAAGGCGGCAGCACCCACACCACGCTCCTGCCACGCCACACACCCACACTGCACACACCGATCTGGGCCATCTCCTGTCATACCCGGAGAGGTCACAGGTGATGGCTCTGTGCTCACCTCTGTCCCAGTTGCTGTCCCCGTCCCTCCCAGCAGGGCTGGGATTTCACCTAAAACACCCAGGTTTGGTTCCAGCTCCCTCAGTCTCTGCTGGCCGGCCAGGCCACAGCGTAGGGAGGTCATCCCAGCTCTGGGAAATCCCTGCAGGGCCAGCACAGCCTTTCCATAAAGGCACCAGCTCCACCTGGAACACCTCCCGAGCTGATATTCCTGGGGAGCCAAACACTTCAATCCTCCCCAGCTGTGGATGTGACACCTGGGGACACGGCTTAGTGTTGGGCTCTGTGATCTTTTCCAACGTGAACGATTCCGTTCTCCCAACACTCAGCTGTCACATTCCTGCGTCCCCCAGCCCCGCTGCCACCTCCTGCCCAGGCCAGGCCAGGGCTGGGCTCAACCCCACGCACGATTTGTCACTGTGGGACGAGCAGGGCCACCGTGCCTGCAGAGAGGAGCACTCTGATGGCCGAGCACCCGGACAGACGGACGGCTTTGCCTCAGGAGCCTGACTCAGGCAGGGCCCTCATTTATCCGCCTGTGAATCCAGATGAGCCACACCAACGCCAGGGAGGGAGACACAGCCCATGGCACTTTCCTTTTTTTGCATTGGCGCAAGAATCTGACCCCAATTCCTGAAATTCATCCGGCTGAGCTTCCAAGAGAAAAGCTCAAGAGAGCTTCCACATTTCTGGCTTGTGAGCACCAACTGGTGAATCCAGGGTGGGGGTTTTTGCCCATCTCTCAGTTATTAATGAAATCTGTCATAGCAAGGTCTGGTGATGTGACCATGCCATTGCTGCAGACCTTACAGACAAGGGGACAGGACAGGACAGAACAGAATAAATGTTTTCATTTGGAGGAACCCTACAACAATCATCTGGTCCCACTGCCTGACCAACTGAGGGCTGACAAAAAATTAAGGGCATTGTCCAAATGCCTCTTAAACACTGACAGGTTTGAGGCATTGACTACCTCTCTAAGAAGTTCCGGGAGATGTTTTCATAAAGAAAAGTCTGAACTTGCCTCAGTGCAGCTTTGAACCGTTCTGGCAGCTCTGACGCGGTGCTGCCCCACAGGACCCACCCGGGCTCCTGCACCAGCACAGAAGGGGTTAACCACCGGACAGAGCTGTTTCCCTGGAAAATATTGGCTTCCCAGCCGGCACACCGGCAGACAGGGGCAATCCCAGAGGAGAGATTTTTTTTTTTTTTAAAGACAAACACCCAAAGCCCTCCGGAGCCGCCCAGGACCCTCCGGCACCCGCAGGCTCCGGGGGACTCCGGGGTCGGCTCCGCAGGTGTGAGGGCGCACCAGCCGAAAGAGTTAATCGGGCTGGGCAGGGAACGTGTGAAGGCAGCATGTGACTGCAGGTGGGGCAGGGCGGAGGGATGAATCACTCTTTTCCTTTTCCTCTTTTCACTTCTTGCTGTTACCTGTCCGGCCCCGGCAGTGCGCGCTGGCAGGAGCCCCGAGCCGCCAGGGCGATGCACAGGAGGTTGAGGGAGAGCGTTCGCCGCCGAGCAACCCCGGGCTGAGCCGCTCCTCCGGAAACGAGAACCAGGGCCGGCACCTCGGCAGAGAAACCCTGCTCTTCGCTGCCCTTCATTAAGCCGCTTTTCGCTTTGTTTCTTGCCCACTTTTGATTTCGTCCGGTGTTAGCGTTGTCTTGGAACAGCGGAGGATGAGGAGAGAGCGGAGCCGGGGGTGAAGGACCTTCCTGGTGGTGCGGGTACAGCTGGGGCTGTCTGCCCCGTCCCTGCCGTGGGAAGCTCCGCGTTTTCCTTGCCTGGAGCCCTCTCGCCGCGTGGAGCCGGGAGAAAGCCAGAAACCAAAGCCTCCTCCCCGGCACGAAGAGCTCCGGCGTGGCAGGAGCCGTTGGAAAAGGGAGCGGTGCCTTTCCCGAGCCCCACGCTGAGCCGGGCAGGGTGAAGCAAACTGAGTGTTTAAAGACTGGAGAATAATTAATTCCTTATTTATTGCCGACATCCGGCGCTCGCTGGGGGCTCAGAGCTCCCCCGGGACAGGGGACCGGCGTGCGGGGTCACCATGGCTTTCTCCCAGGTGCAGTGCCTGGACGACAGCCACGTCAACTGGAGGTCCAGCGAGTCCAAGCCCGAATTCTTCTACAGCGAGGAGCAACGCCTGGCCCTGGAGGCACTGGCCTCCCGTGGCCCCGACGCCTTCTATGAAGTCCTAAAGAGGGAGAACATCAGGGACTTCCTGTCGGAGCTGGAGCTGAAGAAGATCCTGGACACGCTGGAGGCGTACGACCCCGGCTCCGAGTACATCCCGCGGCACGGCAGCAGCGCCGGCGACAGCGAGGGCGATCGGAACAGCCAAGGGGACGAGCAGGACATGGCCCCCTCCCTGGAGTACTGGCCCCAGAGGTCCGACCGCTCCATCCCGCAGCTGGACCTGGGCTGGCCCGAGACCATCGCCTACCGCGGGGTCACCCGGGCCACGGTCTACATGCAGCCACCCATCGAGGGCCAGGCGCACATCAAGGAGGTGGTGAGGAAGATGATCTGCCAGGCTCAGAAGGTGAGGTGCGCCGCGGGGACGGGGCAGGGCTGGCCCCAGGGCGTCCTGCTGCAAGTCCTGCTCAGCCGGGCAATCCCTGTCCTGCGGGAAGCTGTGCCCAGGCAGAGGCAGCGGGGCCAAGCGCACAGGTTTTCCCATGTAACCCATATTTGGGGATCGGGTTGTGCTGAAGATGCTGTTAGCCTGGCTCAGCACTCCCTGGGAGCTGCACGAGCCTTCCCAATATCCAAATGGGAGCATCGTGAATCCCAGGGTGCCTGCAGGGCTCTGGGTAAAACTGCTGGAGAGAAAAATGCTTTGAGCTGTTCTGCATCTGCAAGCCCACGGTCCCAGACACTCCACCATGGTTATTCCCGGTGTGACAGCAAGCAGGAACCTGGGGTCATGTGCCTGCTTCAGGCCCTGGGTCCACCAGCTGTCCAGCACATGACCTGGGGTGATGGACCAGCCTCAGTCCTTGTGTCCACCGTCTGTCCAGTCCATGACCCTGGGACCAGCGCAGCCCCAGGGCAAAGTACTCAAAGCTTCTGCTCTGGCACTGACGTGCACGAGGGTCAGGTTTGGCCAGAGATGGCTGCTGTGCTCCAGGCTGGCTCACCCTGGCGCTCAGAGGAAGAGGATGAGCTGGAGAGCAGGACAAGGCTGGGCAGATGCTGAAGGGATTTGGGTTGAGACTTGTCCTCGCTGTGGCACCAAACCAAGGAGCAGGGAGTGGGGATGCATGAGCCATCACCGATGGGCAGGAGGACCAGGGAAGGAGGGAGATGATGGTGGCACCTGCTGAAGGTCAGCAGTGCTGGGCAGAGGCTGCTGGCGTTTCCCGGTGACCCAGTCCTGGCTGGGAAGAGCAGGAGGGGTTGGATCTGCTGGTTTCTCGGTGCTTTGAAGCTCTATCAGTTCTGTGAGTCCAACACCGTGAGAGCTCCAAGGAAGGAGCTTCCCAACACTGAGGATGTTCCAGCAGGAAAACAGGGAGACCCTGCCAGGGTGGCTGGGGAGCAGAGGGGACAGGCTGGGATGTGTCAGGTCCACCTGGCTCCTCCAGAGATAGTGCTGGGCTTTGCAGATCCTGGCAGGAGAGAGGAAAACTTGTGACACGCAGCCGTCAGAGCTTCTTCAGGACCAGCTCAGGCAGAAAAAGGATTCTCCCAGCACATCCAAGGCAGCCAGGAATGGCTGATGAGGGTGTTGGGGCTGTCCTGCTGTGGTCAGGAGCCATCTCTGGCTGCTGTCACCTCACAAAAGTCGAGGTCTGTCTCCTCACCCACGACATTTTCCACGCCAAAGTGCAGCGAGGGCAAAGGGAAGGGAGAGCCATCATCCCACGGGATGGAGGATGGGACAACAGTCCCACAACAAATAATGTCTCATCTTCGGGTCTTTCCGGCTGCCTCTGAGTCGGGCTCGCAGCTCCTACCCGTCTTTGCCTACTCACCACTTCCCACCTGCCCCCACGCAAACGGCGCCTCCTGAGTCATCGCACACCCTGCTCCTGCTGCCAGAGCTGGCGGCTGAGTCAGGCAGCGGCACATCCCCACCTCCCCTTGGAGCCTCTCCAGCACACAGGGACGTGGCCGTGGCTGATGCTGCTGTGCTCGTCACTGGTGCCTCGATGCCCCCTGAGCAGGGCTGGGCTCTGTCTGCCAGTCCAGACGGTCCCTGATTGTGGGATGAGACATGGTGACAGCACTGGTGACATGCAGGAGCCTGCTTGGAGCTTACGGCACCTCAGGAAACGTAGAGATGGGTGAGTGCTTCACCCTGCAGGGGCTGGGGACGGCAGGAGTTAGAGGGTCTGGAAAGTGGGGTTCTTCCTTGGTGTCCCACTCCGTATTTGAGGATGGCAAATCCTCACGGAGGAGCCCAGGTGACAACTTGTGGCTGCTCCTAAGGATGGGGGACACTGGCATAGACCAGCCTGCTGATTTCTGCCGGGGCTCAAGGTCTTCACAGCAGCTCAGAGGTGAAAGAGTTTGGCTGAGGAAGCTGCGAGTGGACAAAGGGACCGTCCTGCTGCCACCATCAGGTGTCACATACACCAGCCATGCGCTCTGTCCTCCCTGGGGAGATCCCTGCGGAATTGTCCCATCTCACCAGGCAGTGCAAGTGCTCTCCATCCACGTGCAAAGGAGTGCAGGCTTAGGAGAGGCTCACAATTAATTCCCCGCCAGAGGATGACCCTTGCTCCAGCCTTTGTCCCAGCCGCTGGCTCTGACACGCTCCCAGTGCCAACCCCCAAACCCCGCCATGTGTCCCTGTCCCAGGGCCAGGAGAGCAAAGTCCTCTGGTGATGGCCCAGGAACGTTCAGAGCCCATGTGAGCGCTGCCGGTGCTGGGAAGGTCACGGAGGCAGAGCCGGGGTGAGGAAACCGAGGGATGTGGGGCTGCTCTGAGGGTGCAGAGGAAGCCTGGTGCTTGCAGGAATGAGGCCAAACGCTGCCGAGTTCAGAGCCTCAAACCCAGAGAGGGAGATGCAAATGATCCCCTCCTCTTTCTGGGAATGAAGGGGAGAAAGGAGAGGCAGGATGCTGTGGCCACGTCCCTGCTCTCCCTGAAAATCCCATCTTTGTGGCCAACAACCAGAGGTGGTCAGGGTTGTGGGGCACCAGCGGCTTCACCCTGGAAAGCTTCACCAGACTGGGCCATGGCACGGCCATCTCTTCCTTGCTGTGGATCCCTCGGGTGCAAAGTTCACAGGATGGACATCAGGAGCAATTTCTCCATGGGAAAGGGTGGTCAGGCACTGGAAGGGGCTGCCCAGGGAGGTGGTGGAGTCCCCATCCCTGGAGGTGTCCAAGGAACGACTGGATGGGGCATTCAGAGCTCTGGGCTGGGTGACAAGCGGTGATGGGTCCAAGGCTGGACGTGACAATCTCGTGACAAGCCTTTCCCAACCTTAATGATTCCATGACAGGAAGATCTCCCTCCTCCTCTTCTCTTGGCTCTCTCTGACCAGAAACCAGAGCGTGAAAACATTGACCTTGGCCCAAAGCCACTGCAGAGAGCAGTGACTCTGACCTCCTCTCTGCATTTGAGGTTCCAGGTTGGGATTGTGGTGATATAATTACCCTGAGCAACTTCCAGCCAAGGTTGGGAGGCCCTATTAATTACTGTTTACAAAACCTTCTGCCATTCCTGGATGAAAGGGTCGACAGGGGAGAGCAATTATTAATGTTACTTGTCCCACCTCTCCTCCATCCCAACACGCTTCCTCTAATTGTGCCTTGGTGCCTGCCTAATTTATTAAATGCCCACGTGGTGCGCCCCAAAAGTCATTATCTGATGATTCACAGTGAGACAATAAAGAGCTGCAACTTCCTCTATAAAACATGATCCTGCAGTTTATGTGCTCCTCAAAGCCATGCCAAAAAATCCCAAAAGCGTTCGCCCCGTGTCCGGGGGGATACGGTGCTCAGGGATTGGGGACCCAGCACATCTGCTGGATCCAATGGATCCTGGCAGCTCCTGGGACCCTGGCAAGAAAAGCTTCAGCTGCGTGGGCACTGGGAGCCTCCAGCTGTAGATTTAGGGCTGATTTCCTCTGCACCCTCCAGGAGAAGGGCAAAGGGATGGCAAAGCTACCTGGGATGACGCAGCAGCAAAAGAGCTTCGGAAAGGGGGATGGCCCCAGCACCGAGCACTGCCCTGGCAGAGGGGACAGGGAGAGGGACCGGGACAAGCTCACTCCTCACAGCCGGATGGCACAGTTTGCTCCAGACAATCCCATTCCCCGAGCTGAGAGGCAAAGAGCACACGGGATTTCACTGCTCTGCAGCACACAGAGCTCCAGCCTTTGCAGGTTATCCCTACGCCAGCGTTCGGTGTCGCAGGGTTCAAGCACGGGCAGCCCAGCAGATTTCACCCAGACAAGGACAGTCACCACACCGGGAGCACAGCCAGCGCCATCCTCGCTCTCCCACCCTGCCTCGTGCCAGGGCAGTGTTGGCACACTGGCGTGAGATCCTGGTGACAAACCAGGGCCAAGCCTGTCCTGCAGGCGAGACGCAGCGGGGAGGGAAGCAGGAGCTGAGCAGCGACAGGATGCACCAGCTGAGCAGGAGGAATTGGGCTGAAACCGTGGGTGAGTGGGTGCAAGCTGGGCTCCTTCCCCGTGCCCGAGCTGGCCACCCTGGGCCACTGCCTGCAGTGCCCTTGTGTGAGCACGGCTTGGGATGGGGGACAGTGCCCTGCCCACAGCCCTGAAAAACTCCTTCACACCTTCAGAGCCACGGGTATGAGCCAAGGCCTTGGGAATGCTGGGACCGCAATGGGAAAATGCTCTTTTCCCTCCAAAAGGAAGGCCAACGCTATTCTCAACCACATTTTACGAGCTCTCAACTTTTCCTGGGGAAAATACAGCTCACGGGCAAAGTGACACGAGCATGGAGCATCAGTGTCAGAGAGAGAAACAAATCACCTGCCACCAAAACGTCTGCCACCAAATCGGCTGCCACCAAACCCACATTGCCAAGCCGGGCGCACACCGTCCCACCACAGGTGTCCCTTACCCAGGACTCATGGAAGACAGCTCAGCGCTTCCCCAATTTCTTGCTGAACACGGCAAATCCAAGCCCAGAGCTCCGAGAGTAGCTTTGACGCCGTTCCACTGCACATCCAGCCAAAGCCAGCACCTGGTTTCTTGCCTCAGTTTCCTCGCCAGGACGATGAGGATGAGCAAAGCACTCGAGTGGGTGCACAAGGGAGTGAAGATTTAGCCTTTCTCTCAAAGCCTGGTGAGGGGCTCTTGGGTGAGGATAAATGGGAATTCAGTCAAAATCAAGTGGCAGAGCCATAAAGTGCCCCCTCACCTGGCTCGCTGGCACCTCCCAAAACACCCCTGAGTGGCCAGGGCTGGGGGTGCCAGGGTGGCATCAGGGACAGCAGGGCTGGGGCTCCCCACACAGCCTCGCTCTTCCCCCCATCGCCTGCAGAAAAGGAAGGGAAGAGCCAGCAGTGTCATAACAACCCTCCGCTTAATTAAAAGCTCTCCAGGTCCTGTGGCACAGAACTAATTAAAAGGCAGCTTTGTTGCTTTGAGAGCTCCGGACTGGACGTGTCTGAGTGTGCAAGCTCCCAGCATGATCCCCTTTCCTTCCTTCCTGAGGGAGGGAGGAGCATCCTGGGGTCTCCTCACCACACTGGTGCCCTGCCTGGCTTGCCGTGGCCAGCGGGGCCCTCCTGGAAGGGGGAATGGCCAAGAGCACCCATGTCCCACCAGCCCAGGGCACCTTCCAGGAACAGCCACAGGGATGGGAGCACCATGGTTTCCAGCCGTGGGACAATGGCAAGCCAGCACCCTGATGACAAAGCTCTTCCCTGGGATGAGGCGAGGCAGGAATCCCTGTGGAGCTGCCCCGGGATGCTGGGCTGGGCTGTAGGCAGCTGCCTCCAGCCCCTTGCCTGCCACATCCCGTGAGCTGCCACGGGTAACGCCATTTCCACAAAATCAAAACCCACGGGCACAGAGCGAGCATTGGTGCCCAGGTAGACATTCCAGCGAAATTCCCAGCACAACCCAGATCCATTTTCCTATCACCCACGGGACTCGCCCTGTCTGTGGCTGGGAGGGCAGCAAACGCCCTGGGTACAAAGGCAGCTCCAGCTTGTGGATGTTGGTGACGCTGCTGTGTGACA
Organism: Dasyornis broadbenti; assembly: GCA_013397935.1. Taxonomy (NCBI): domain Eukaryota; kingdom Metazoa; phylum Chordata; class Aves; order Passeriformes; family Dasyornithidae; genus Dasyornis; species Dasyornis broadbenti. The sequence continues at coordinate 260,826 of VZRN01004651.1, read as the reverse complement.
AACACAGCTGTCACTGCTTGGGGCGCTGGCACTGCCATCCCGGCTCCGCTCCGTCCGCACAGCCTGGGAGGAGGCAGGGATGCAGTGCAGTGAGGTCAGGACAGACGGACACACGATTTAATAGCTGGGCTCAATGATCCTACAGGTTCTTTTCAGCCTTAACCGTTTTGTGCATCGCAGGTCTCCCTTTCTGCTGCTCCTTGCGACGCCAATAGCAACGAGACATGAAACTTCTCTGCCAGAAACTGGACTCTGAAATTTGTGGAGCTTGTTAAAGGCAGGAACATTAGACTCTCCCTCAGCCACCAGTTTTTCATGAGTATGTTATGCTATCGGCCACCACCGAAATGGTTAGGGTTGGAAAAAAACATCTGAGACGGTCAAGCCCAACCATTAACTCAGCCCTGCCAGGGCCACCACTAAACCATGTCCCCCAGTGCCACATCCTCCTGTGTTTTGGAGAGAAAACCTTCTGCAGTGACAGTAGAGGAATGGGACTGGGAGCTCCTTCTTTCCACCCTCAGTCTGGCTGGAGCTGGGGGCAATCCTGGGCTGCCCCACCCCAAATCCCAGCCTCCTCCAGGGAGCACTTTGCTCTGGCTGTCACAAAACAAGCGCTGACTGTACCTTGGCTTGTTCCCAGCCATGCTACCCAGCCTCATCTCTCCTCTCCCCTCTCCAGGTCATCGCCGTGGTCATGGACATGTTCACTGATGTGGACATCTTCAAGGACCTCTTGGACGCCGGCTTCAAGAGGAAAGTGGGAGTCTACATCATTTTGGATGAGACCAATGTGAAGCACTTCCTTCAGATGTGTGAGCGAGCCCACATGCACGCTGGACACTTGAAGGTAGGGGTGACCAGAGGGTCTGGAGCCAGGGAACATCCTCCAGTGCAGGGAGATAATCAGAGCTATCAGCTCTGCTCCCTCCTGTCTTGGGGTATTGCAACCCCCAGAACTAGAAGAGTTTAGTGCATTTTTCCTGTAGCCAAAGCTGGAGGTGATGCCCAAATTCAGCAGCAGCAGGATGGAGGGAAAGGGGTGAGAGGCAGGGATGTGGATTTCCACCCAGCAAAGCCGGATGCAGAAAGCCGAGGGAGCTGCTGGTACCCAGGCAGTGCTGGGATTGGGACAGAGGAGAGTTTGGGGGCTGCAGCCCCACAGGGGTGGGCACAGCAGAGCCCAGGGCAAACCTGGGAGCTCAGCTCCTCCCAGAGAACAAGCTGGCAAGAGGGAAGGAGCAGCAGCTGCTGTGCCAGGCCTGGCTCCGAGCCGTCACCAGCTCCCTGCCCGCTGCTGCCCCAGGGGCAGGACCGGCAGCAGCAACTGCCGGCCGCTTCTCGCGCTTCCAGGCTCTCCCTCAAGTCAGAGGCTGGAATTAAAAAACTTGATTTTCCCCTTTTCCGGAGCCTCCGCCCCAGCTCAGGGCCGGGAGCCGAGCAGGGAGGCTCCCACGCTGCCTGCTGCCCCAGCAGCTGCCAAGGATACCCTCACTGCTCTCGTCCACGCTGGGCAGCGCACGCTGGAGGGGCTGATCTGCCCGCACATGCCGTGTTCTCCGGCCCTGGATGCACTTGGAGTCACTCCTGTGCAAGAATTCCATGTACAGCCAGGGAAGGCAAAGCACAAAGGGGGGATGCCTGGAAGTGCAGGGGTCTGTAGGATGGAGCTCAGAGAAACCTGGTCTAGTTTAAGGTGTCCCTGCCCATGGCAGGGGGGTGGAACGAGATTTAAGGTCCCTTCCAAACCAAGCCATCCTGGGATTCTAAGATTCCCTTTACACGTCCCTGTGCGAGCAGGGGGTGCAGAGAAAATCGCCGGTCACGGTGCTCATGTAAGGGCAGAGGAGGGGACAGGGGCTGATTTCAGCCTCAGGAGCAGCAGCCCGAGCAGGGACCCTCACTCCATGCACAGGCCACTCCCAGGCTCCCCCCCTAGGCACAACGCTCCCATCGCCAGCTTTGGATGCAAACACTCCAGAGCAGCCCCACAGCCTTTCCTCAGGGCTTGCAGACCCCTTTTCTCCTGGCCACCATCACTCGGCCTCGCCTGTTGCTTGGCAGAGAAGCGATGTTGCTGCTCCTGACGTCAGCCAGCCGCGCGCCCACTGCCAAATGCCCGCCGGGAAGGCCCGTGCCTGGGCAAGCTCCCCAGATTTGCTTACCGTGAGGGCCAACCCCTGACTGAGCAGGAACACGCAGCAGCCACGACACCCTCGCACCTGAGGTGGGGGAAGTGGGGGCTCGGGGACCCCCACGCAGGGAGCACCACCTGGCCGAGCCTCACGCCTTCCCCAGCTGCCGTGCCCGCCGGCCTGGCTTAATTGCTGCTCCCAACAATTAAAGCAAACACAGCCAAGCTTTTGCCAGCGCCCAAACTCCCTGGAGAGTCTGGGATCCCGCAGGCTGCTGCTGCTTCAAGACCAGAAAAGCCAGCGCTGACGCACTCCGGTGTTTTCCTGCATTAGCAGCCCGGTGGCAGGACTGGAAAAGCAGGAGAACATCTGCAGAGCTCGGCAAATGTCTAGAAGTTGAGATTCGCCACATATTGCAGCCAATTCGCTGGCACGGGATGCAGGAGGGGGTGAGGAAAGTAGGGCAGGGTCTGGGAGCTGCTTCGTAAGCCAGGAGATGTTAACGAAACGTCCCTCGTTATCTCGGTGCCTTCGCTGGCAATCAGCAACCGGCTTGGGCAAGGCGGGCGCTGCATTGAGCAAGGGCTGCCGGGGGAGTGATTCACCCAGCCCGGCTCCTGGGCCGGCCCGCTGCCTCAGCAGGGTTTAAATTAGCAGATCTTACTTAGAGCAGCGATGCACCAGGAGCTAGGAGGAAAAGGGACTGGCACTGGGAATGTTGATCCCGGAGGAAAACCCACAGCTGCTCGGGGAGTTTGGGCAAAGAGGAGGTCGACCCTCCGGCTGGTGAGGGCAGAGGGCAAAGCTTTGGGTGTCGCTGCTCTCTCAGCAGCCCCGTGTGTAGGGATAATGCGGGACAGGGCTGGGAGTTGCCATCGCAGCCTGTTTGCCAGCCAGCTCCCAGCACTGCCCGCTGGCAGGAATTGGGATGCTCAGCACCAGTTTCCACACAGCCACAGCAAAAAGGAAAACGCTATGAAAAAAACCAAATCTGCCAAAAAAAAAAAAAAAAAAAAAAAAAACCAAACCCGAACTTTCTCTGTTCGGTGTGTGGAGCTTCCCTGGAAACACAGTCAGGAAAGCCTTTGCTTTCACATCATCTGCTCTGAATCCTCCTGCCAGGCACGGGGGAGCAGGGACCAGCGGTGCACACAGGCTCGGGGCTGTGCCCAGGCATGGTCTCCAGGGAGACAGGAGAGCCCAGGGAAGCAGAGGAGGAAGGCTGGAGGAGGGGAAGACAAATGGTTTTGAAGCTTTTCTTTAAAAAAACCAAACCAAAACACAGAAAAACAGCCATGGAGGGCATGACCCAGTGATGACACGGAGCCTTTAGCAACAGCATTACCAACATGCCAGCAGGAACAGGAGGAATGCAGGTGTTTTCATGAGAAAATATTTTCTCCCCACCCAAAAGGAGCCCATTTGCCGTGGAAGATGCTATCTGCTCTGCTGTGGAATGTGCCAGTGCCCTCCATGGGGACACTGGAGCCAGGAGCCAGACTGGAGATTAGGAAAAAAGAACATTTTCAAAGAGCCAGGGCTTGCCTTCCATCTCTGAGTTCCCTGGGGAAGGACACTCCATTCCGCAGGGACCTCCTCCCACATCACCGAGTTTCGTTTCCTGAGGGTAAAATGATGTTGCCCCACTGGGTGATTTCCCACCAACCCCTAAAAGTGGGACTAAATGCCCAAATTTAGGAGTGCAGCAAAAGGGGAGCGTGGTGGAGGACAAACCCACTGCCAGCAGGTCCACGTGGGCTGTCCCGGGGTCACCACCTCCCCCCTAAAGCCCCCTGAACATCTCCCGCTGGGAGCAGGTGTGGAACCTCCTCTCCCATGGTGGCATTTGCATAGATTGCAGGAGCTGGGGAGCACTTGGCAGCACCATCACAGAGCACTCGCCCACGGACACAGGCAGCACCGAGTTCAGGAGATGGCAAACACAGCCTGGCACATGGGCAAAGCGGGAAACTCCCCAAGCCTGAGTCTGTGGTTCGCCGCGTGGCCTTGGGCGAGTTATTTTATCTCCCCATCGCTGCAGCCTCCTCTGAGCCGGCCATGAAGAGCATTCCCAGTCCTTGGAGGGGCTGTGGAGCATCCGGAGCGTCGTTCTTGGAGGGGTGGATGAGTTTCTCACACCAGCTCTTCACTCCTGCTCACTCCTCTGCCTTTGCCTTGCAGAACCTGCGCGTCCGCAGCACCGGAGGGACGGAGTTTTTCACGCGTTCAGCCACCAAGTTCAAGGGGGCTCTGGCCCAGAAGTTCATGTTCGTGGATGGGGATCGAGCCATGTGTGGATCCTACAGGTAAATGAGCGGCGTCTCCTCTCGCCCACCCCATGGAGGTGTTGGTGAAAGGATCAATGTGAACTCACATGGTCCAAGCATGGTCCCCACCCAGCGTGGCCCCAGGATGCCAGACTCGCTCCCCCTCCTCCTAAACTGGGAGATGATTCTCCAGGGAGATTTGGAGTGGGGCCCAAGGGGTTCCCGCCAGGTCTAGGACACCCACCCTTCTCAGAGGCGCTGAGACACACCAAGCGTTTCTGTGCTGATGAGCGCAAGGAAGGACCAAAGCACCAAACCACAGCCAGTCCCAACTCTCACATCAACCTCGGCTTTTCCAGCCAATTTCCTACACAAAGTGTTTTTCAGTTTGTTCAAAGGAAAACTTACTTTGATAGAAACAGACCGGCCCTGGTCAGGTTTCAGGTCTAAAAGACAAGTTTTATACCAGTGGAGCTGAAACATTTCCTCCTTTCTGGCCATAACAAATATCACATCCACTTATGACTCACTTTCCTTAACTAACCCAAACTGAGAAGAGAAAAGCAGCCAACACCAAAGTGAAAAACTAACTAACTAACAAAATAAAATACATTTTATTTTTACTTCAAGTCCCATCATGCTCAAGACTTCAACCCTTCACTCTAATTTGGGACAAGAGCTATTTCGTCGATCCCATTATTATTATTATTAATGTTTACAGTGAGATCAAGTCCCTGCTGGCACCATCGGTCCCCCCAGGGAAGGCCAGGGCTGGGAAGAGGTGTGTTATTTACCAGCGAGTGTTCAGAGAGTCTCCAATGTGTTTCTGTTCCAGCTTCACCTGGTCCGCGGCGAGGACGGACCGAAACGTCATCACGGTTCTCTCGGGCCAGGTGGTGGAGGCATTTGACAAGCAGTTCCAGGAGCTCTACCTCATGTCCAAGGGGGTGAGCCTCAAGTCCATCTCCATGGGCGAAGAGCCCGAACCCGAGCCTGTGACACTGCCCTCCGTGGTGCCGGTGACCCCCGCCAACGCCGTGGTGAAGAAGCTGATAAACCCCAAATACGCCCTGGTGAAGGCCAAGAGCGCCGACCAGATCAGCAAGACCTCATCCGAGAACCAGGACAAAAACCAGAAGACGGACAACAAAGGCAAAGCTCCTCCCGAGGCCCAGGGGGGCGACCGGCACGGCGACATGGCAGACCTGTCCCTGCTCATCCACCCCGGCCTCCTGAACCTGGAGAAAGCCAACATGTTTGACTACCTGCCCACCTGGGTGGAGCCCGACCCCGAGCCCGGCAGCGAAGTCTTGGGCTACATCAACATCATCGACCCCAAGGTCAAGAACGTGAAGCTCTCGCAGATGAACCGCATCAAAGTCTGCGACGTCTCCCAGGCCAGCGCCCAGCATCGGCAGATGCTGAAGAACAGGGAGATGGAGGCCAGGAGGAACTCAGAGCAGGAGCCACCTCTGCTGTCCCCCAGCCAAAGACAGATCCCACAGACCCCCGTGGAAGCTCCTGCAGTGACCACCACCGGCCCCATCGAAGGCGTCAGCTGGACAACAAGGCAAGCGGGGACGTTTGCCACTTCACCCTTGAGCCACCACTTGAAGCCACAGGAGGAGGCATTGCAGGATGTCAAGCCTCCAGTTCCAAAGCCAAGGACTGTCCCTGTTGGTGTTCTCAAGACCAAAGCCATGACAGCCTGTGACAGCAGCGCTGCCCTGGAGGGTGACACGCAGTCACCGCTGGCCGTGGGCGCGAAGCAGGAGCGGGAGGAGATACCCAACAGAGGCTCAATGGAGACCAGCCATGTCGAGCCAGCGGCAGCTCCACAGCGGGAGAAAGGGCCTCCCTGTGCCCACAACGGGCTGGGAGAGGAGGAGGAGGAAGAGGAATACATCACCCTCAGTGACCAGGAGAGCTACTCCAGCAGCTCTGCTGACCACAGCTACCGCCGCTCCAACGCCTCCTCCATCTCGGACGAGTACTTCGAGGTGAGGGATCGCTACGGGCCCCTCCGGAGAACCAACTCGGACGTCACCCACAACGGGGAGATCCTTCCCATGCAGAGGAAGCTCAGTGACCCCCACATCAGCCGGGGCACCTTCATCAGCCCCCTGGGCAGCCTCCCATCCCTGAAGCACATCCGCATGGAGGATATGACCAAGAGGAGGAGCAGCGCCGTGGAGATCAGGCGTAGGCTGCCCCACACCATCCTGGACGGCAACAGCTCCTACCCCAGCAGTGCCGCCCAGGTAGGACTTTTTGCTATAACCTGATGTTTCTCCACCCTACAAAGGTCGTAGGCCTGGAGGTGACCCAGTCAGCTCAGCCGAGCTGTGGTGTCATCCTGTGTTTTGGTGTCATCCCGACCTTTGGTGTTGTCCTGGATGCTGAGATCAGATTTCCCATGTAGGAGAATAACACCCTGCACGTGGCCATGGTCACCCAAGAGGTGATGGCCATGCCACAGCTCTTGGTGTCCAGCAATGGGGATGGCTGTTAAAGGGGAGGGTTTTGGTTTTAATTAACCTTTTAATTAAAGGTTATCCCCCAGCACTGGGCTGGGGATGGAGCCCAGCGGCTCCTGGCACAGCTGTACAGATGTGCTGGGACTCGCTGAGCTCCACCGCAGCCCATCAGCAGCGGCATCACTCCCAGCCAGGGACAGACTGTGCGTGCAGGCGTGTCCTTCTCAGGCTTGTTTTCCAGCTCCTTGCCAGGGTGATTAGCATCAAAGGGAAAGCGCTGGACACATAATTAGGCAGAGCAAGACAGCGGAGGAACAGGGACAGCAACCTCCGTGGGCGAGTGCCACCGTCAGCAGCTTTGTGGCTGATCCACGAGTGACGCCAGACCTTGTCACCACGCAGGGCCAGCTCCCTGCTGCAATTCCATGGGGTGTGCGCCAGAATCCCACTACTGGCTGGGAGCACGGGGCCACGCCAGCATCCCCACCACAGCCACAGCATCGTCCCATCCAGGCAGGGGTGAGGACACCCTGATCCCACTATTCCCACCCGAGCGCTGCAACCTCTTGGACCTGTGCCAAGCATTTTGGTTTCTCAAGGCTCCCCGCCCGCTGTTTTTGGGGCATTCAAACCCCCAGGGCTAAACCAGCAGCTGAAATCACTGAAACCGCCTGAGGTTACCCCGGCTGAGCATCTAATCTGTATTTACAGGGAATTAAATTTACTATCCCAGAGTCCACTTGTTTCTCCCTTCCCAGCCAGGGACGGGGAGCTCAGAGCTTTAATCCTCGCACATCAAATACCCCCAAGCCCCGCAGGGCAAGGAGCACCGAGCTCTTTGATGCTCTGTGACCCAGGTCCCAGGTGCCACCTTGCTGGGGATGGCTGGGCACGCTGGTGTTGCTGCAGTAACTTGTTCTGGCCCTTTGATGAGAGGCAGATAATTAGCACGGCATCAGGGTTAGGAAAGTCAGCACGCAGCTGGTGGAGAGTGCAGGGAAGAGTTTCTTCCATGTGTAAAAGTAATAAAATGAAGCAACCTTCGACTAACTCTAGAAAAGTCAAATCGGACAGGAATCACCATCAATTCCCCCAATTTTTTTTTTTTTCTGGGTCCACATTTAAGTGCTAGCCCTTTGCCCAGTGCTGCCCAAAACACAGGTGGAGGCTCACTCAGGACAAAACATTGTGTTTACCATCTCATGGAAATCAATTTCTCTCTGGAAATCACCTTCCCTAAATACACAATCGCACTCACCCCTGGACACACAGCAGGCTCAAGGAGAGCACCAGGGACACCTGGGTCCTCTCCTGTCCCTCTCCTACCTGCAGAGCCTCCAGGTCTGTGCAGAGCAGGGGTTTCCAGACAAGCCCCCCTCCCATCCACCCCTTAGGGACAGGGAAAATCCCCGCCCCGCCAGCTCCACAGCTCCATGGGGCCCTCACCTGGGTACAGGACCCTGCTGATCATCCCTGGCATGATGATGAGGAACAGGGGCAGCATCTTCAGGTAGCTGGCCAGGATGGAGCCGGCCTTGGCGTGGCTCAGGTTTTTAGCAGAGAGCGACCGCTGGACAATGACCTGTGAAGAGCCAGGCAGCAGGGCTGAGCAGCACCAAAATCCATTCCACATCAGCCTCTTCCTTGCCAGACTGCGTCCCAGCTGCTGGAGCCACTGGGCATTGGGCCCGGATGCAGTGCAGGCCTGTACCCGACCCACAGCGGGGTTTCTCTCCACACCAGTAATGGGTTGGGGTTGCACCAAAGCACCAAAAAAGCCCAGTGCAACCACAGCAGCACATCATCCTGCCAGGATCAACCATTCCCCAGCACCATCCTCCCCGCTCTCGCCCCTTCCACCCAATCTCCTCTCCAAAGAGTGCCCACAATGACACGGAAACCGAGTCCAGCCTCCTCCTCCTCCTCCTCTTCCCACAGCTCCACTCAAAGCATCGCACCTCAAAGCTCTGGCCACGCTGTGTCCATCCACACCACAGCCACCCCTGGGGTTTGGAGGCAAACCCCCTTAAATAGGCAACACCCATAGGAATTTGTGGATTTAAAAGAGCTCAGAGTCTCTCTGAAAGCTTCCAGAGAAGTGCTCAGCACCCAGCAGGATTCAGGCACTCTTGAGCAGGCACTGGCTCATTTTGCTGCTGGGCAGGAGGGTCAGGATGCCAGTTCCTGGGGTGGGGTGCTTGGGAAAGCCATGGTTGAACTTCTTCCCAAGAGCCAGAGCATGTCAGGAGCTGCAGGACCCACCACCCAGCTCAGGGACACAACGAGCTCAGAGGGAGAAAAGCTAAATCATCCTTAATCCTTCTCACCTGCAGCCATCTCAGACCTGAACACTGATTTTAAGCTCCTAATTAAATCAATCTCGGACTACCTAAGCTAAACTGCTTTAACACAACCCTCCTGGTCAAAGCAGGAGGTGTCAGCTCCAGTGCCAGGGACACTGGGACTGCCTGAACGCCGGGCTGATGGTGACAGCAGCATGGTGAGGGTCACGGCAGAGGCAGGGCAGGCTGGCACAGCCAGCTCTGCAGCCTCCTGGCCCCAGCTCCTCCTGCCCTCAGCACCTCGGCTCACCAGATCCCACCTCCCCTGGTACCTCTGCACAGGTTCCATCGCACCTCCAGATCGCGGCGCAGGCACACCCAGCGAGGAGATAAACATCTGGTGACCACAGCCACGTGTGCCGGCCTTACCCAGGCCAGAATTAAGATTAATGGGGCTCAGAGCTGAACCAAACGTGTGTCCCAACCCAGCTAATGAGAGCCAGCCCCGCAGCGGTGGCACAGCTCGCTGCTGTCTCCTGATCCCACCTCCTCTCCCAGCCCTCCATCCTTTCATCTGATCCTGGCAGGCACCTCATCCCGCAGGCTGGGTCTGGATGACTGAGTGCTCTTCGGGCCTGACACTAGGGCTTAGATGATTAAAGTGGCTGTTCAGGCTGCTGCTGGAGAGAGGGTGTGGAGATGCCTTGGATTTCCAGGCAGGAGGGGCTTGGCTCGGGCCAGCCTCCAGACTTGCTTGGGAAGTGGCTGCTGGGGTGCTGGGAGTGCCGCAGTGTTTGGTACCGGAGTCAGAAATCAGAGGGGCGGCCGTGGATAAGACTTGATGTAGTTTTGAGCTGCCACTGAATTTGGGCAAGGGACCAAGGGATTTGTCCACAAGGACCAAGTCCCTGGCACAGGCTGGTGAGAGGTGTTCTTGCAGGTGATGCCTTAAGAAGTTTTAGCTTCTGTTCTTCATGTATCTGTAGCTTTGGTGTGTGGTTCCAGGCTTCAGAAAGTGCTAAAAACCTCTGTTTTAGACAAAACATTGCTCTCAATTGAAAAAAAAAAAAATCCAAGGACACTTCGCTGCCTCAGAGCCCCAAAATACGTGAACAACAGTGAATTGGGGGAGCAAGCTTGGGGTGGTTGACATCACCACCTGAAGGTGTAATTGGACAATTGGGGCCTGATATGTCAATAAGACAGAACTTATGAAATGTGAAGATCTCGTGACTCGGCGTCCATTTTGGGTGTAGCCTCACGAGCAGGCTTTGTCTGCCCTGAATGCCCCTGAAGGCCTTTAATAAATTTGTCCGTTTTTTATTCTCCTAACTTTGTCTGGCCTCTGTTTCAGGTAAGCATCACAGGGAGCAGCATCCTTCCAACAGCCAGAGCTGACCTCTCCCTCTGCTCTCTCCCAAACAGGGGATGCACATCTACCGCTTCAGACCCAGGACCCCGGCAGGCAGAGAGCAGGGCAAGGAGCTCTCCTGCTCCCCGACGCACGAGAAACCCTTCGGGGCCACCAAGTACAGAGGGGACGGAGCAGAACCCAAAAAGACCATTGCAGGCAGCCAGCCCTACTGGCAGAGCAAAGCCTTCAGCCCCAGCAAGCCCACAGCACCCGGCCACCTGTCCCCAAACAAGCCCCGAGCATCAGGAAAAGCCTTCACCTCCCTGCCCGAGAGCCAGAAGCCAGCTGAGGAGATGAGGACACCCCTGGGCATCCCGGTCTCCAAACTGTCCCAGTCCAAGCACCTCAAGAACAAGGTTGCGGGAGCCTCGGGGGCTTCTGTGGACTCCAAAAAGCAGCCCCCGGCTGAGACCACGGGCCAGAAGGACCAGTAGGGGCTGGCGACGGTGGCCTCGCGGAGCTGGCGGAGCCCAGGCGCCGCCGCCTTCCTTGGGGCAGGGGGTTCTTGTTTACATTTACCTGGTCAGTGCACCAGTACCACGTGGCCATGATGGACAGCCCAAAGGTCATCCCAGTCCAGGGCAGATCTCCGGAGACCGGGTCTCGGAAGAGGTGCATGGCATCCGCTCTGGGCAGGTGGCAGGTGGTGTTGGGAACAATCCTGGCTGGCACAGCCTTTAAATAGGCTTCTTCTAGGTTGTGGTAGCCTCCGATCTCGTTAAAAGCTGGAAAGCATCATTGGGGGAGCTGGTGAGAGTGGAGCAAAACCCCCGTGGGATCAGCTGGAAAATGCTCGCCAGCCCCTTAACCCTGCCTGGAAAGGGAGGCATCGTCCGTGACCGTGTTTTCTCCCGGTTATTTAAGAGACTCTTCTGTTACCATTTTGCACAGCAGGTCCCACTGCAGTCGGCCCTCCCTTCGGAGGGTGACCCATGTCCTGGGACAAAGACTCCTCAAGGGACCCACCTCCTTTAACCTTGTACTGTAAAAGCAACCTGTTCATTAAAGTTCCCTGCTCCCACAGCAGGAGACCCTCACCTAAGACTATTAAAATGCAAGATTGGGTAGCCTTGGACTCGATAAAATGCAGCTCAAGGTGCCTTGGCACAACTGTCCAGCGAAACGTTTTCTACCCCCCTGAGAATTTCCCCAGCACCCCCATGTGTCCACATCCCCAAACCTCCAGCAACCAGTAAAAGAAAAGTAAGAAAAGGAGACCCCTTTCACTGCATTTTTCCTGGGAAATGGGATCCAAGGTCTGAGCCTGAGCCCTGACAAGGAGAATGTGCCACAAACAAGCCCTTGCAAGCGAGCCCCCGAGCCCTTGGCAGCTGCCCTGTGTTGCTCCTGCAGCACTGCCAGCCAGCCTTGGGCCCTGCCCTGGCCCCCCACTGCCTCCCCACTGCTGGGGGGCACAGGATGAACCCTCGCTGCAGCTCCCCTGGCACCTCCAGCAGGAGAATTTTGGAGCCAGAGGCATCACTTTCTGGGGGGAGGGACGGGAGGCACCCACGCTGCTCCCCCCGCACCCCATGGCCACCCACGCAGCAGCCTGGGGAGATGAGCAGGGAGAGGCACTGGCACCCCCAAACCCAGGGCAGCTGCTGCTGCTCGGGAGAGGAGAGGAGGCTCCAGAGGCCTCATGGAGGGGAGAGTCAAAGCAAAACCCACAAGCATCCCTTGGTGGATTTCCCAATATTTGTCTTTTTTTCCTCATTTCTGTTGCATCCTGGATCCCTTCCATCCCTGCAGCCCAGGCCCTCAGCTCAGCCACTTCCAGCCCAGCAGTGTGAGGTGGGAATGTGCTCCTGAGCCGTCTCTGTCCCACAGAACCGTGCCCACCAGTGCTGCTGTCTTTAGACCGAGAACATTTCAGATTTCAGGCCCTGGGCACTGGGAACACCAAGTGCCAGCTGGAGCAAATCCCGATTTCCAAGCCTTCGTCCTCTCCCATTGTCCCCTCCTGCCTGAGAACAGCCCTCTCCCTGCAGCCCTCCCATTTCCACGAGCAACCTACAGCCCTGTCCCCATCCCAGAGCATCCCCCTGCTCCTGAGGTTTTTGGGGAGCCGGCAAAGGGGCATCACCCCCCACATCCCCCTTGCAATCCATCTTCCCGTGTTTCCCAGGGACTCAGCACTCGTGAACTCCTGCTCTTGTGCAAGAATCCCTGGCCCCCCTCCAGCGCTTGGTTTATCCAGGCGCCGGCTACTCCCAAGCTTTGCATGGGCATTGGGCACCAACAAAGGCTCTCCAGAGGCAGAGGGCAAGTGCTGAAAGCAGAGATTTGCGCCTGGGGGTGCGGACCTGCTCCCTTCCCAAAGCTGCTCGCCAGTAGGTCACGGCACCCACGCCTGCTGAGGAGGAAGAGCAGGGAAAAATCCTCCAGGCAGCAGGAGATCAGCTGGCAGATGCTGGGATGTAGCCCATGGGCTCTGCTGGGGTTAAATCCCCATGGTGAATGGCAGGTGGGGCTGGGATGGCCCAGTCTGGCTCATCCGTGATGCAGGAGCTGAGCAGAGCCATCACCAAAGTCTCTGTTCGGCAAAGGGATTTTAAACTGCCACAGGGCAGGGTTGGATGGGGTATTGGGAAGGAATTCTTCCCTGGGAGGGTGGGGAGCCCTGGCACAGGGTGCCCAGAGAAGCTGTGGCTGCCTCTGGATCCCTGGAAGTGTCCAAGGCCAGGTTGGACACTGGGGCCTGGAGCAGCCTGGGACAGTGGAAGGTGTCCCTGTCCATGGCAGGGGGTGGAAAGAGATGATCTTTAAGGTTCCTTCCAACCTAAACCATTCTGGGATTCTTTCGTAGTGTCCTTTATTAGCTGAGCCTGACAGCAGCTGGAGCAAACCGAGCACCCTTGGGGCACACCCACCTCCAGGTCCTGAGGTCTCCTGAGACCTGAGGAAAAACCTGTGCAACCAGGAGCTTGTCTTTTGGCTCCCTTGGGTCCTTCCCTCGGCTCCCTGCAAACACCGTGCCACGTTTGCAGGCAGCAAAGCCAAAACAAACCAGGCTCTGCAGCTCCCCGAGGGGATTTTCCAGGCTTTGCCTACCTGCCCTCCTCCTCTGGCTGCTCTGCACAGCTGCACCCGGCAGAGACAAGCCTCAGAGAGCCCCACGGCCAAGGACAGCTCCAGACAAGGATTCCCAACATCCAGGCACCGTGTCTCTCGCACAGGCTGCGGCCACTGCTCCGATCTGCCCCGACAGGCAAAGGCCTTGTCTGCCTGGAGCAGCTCTGTGCTGCTGCTGGGGTAGTTCAGTGCTGTTGTCCCTTCTCCACAAAGCCTCTGTCCTTTCATCTGATTTCTGTAAATACGCCTTTGCTGCATCCAGGGCTCTGCTTTGGCACAAGGGAGCAGCCACAGGACCAGGCCGGGGCTGCTCCCACCTCCACAGCTCTGAGTCAGAGCCTTTCCTGCCCGCCTGCCTAAGCAGCCTTCCCCAGGAGGTGGTGGAAATCATCTCGGGGGTGCCTCTAGAAATCATACTCTCTAGTTAAACACCTGCCTTTGAAGCTGGGACCTGACTTTTGCTTCCTGCTCCTCAGGGCCAAGGGCCCCGATGGCAGAGCCAGGCTGACGAAAGCTCCCGGCCTCCCAAGGATGCTCTGAAGCTGAAAGTGGGGAGACACAACCACGCTGAGGGTTCAGGAAGGGCTGGCCATGACCCACCCTCGCCCCAACCCTGAGCAGGGCACCGTGATCCCCATCCCAGCCCTGCAGCAGCGCCTTGTTCCGGCTCCACCTTCTGCCAGACACGTCCCTGGGCTCTCTCCCTGCTTGGAGACCCCACCAAAACACCTGGAGCAGAGCTGGGAATTCTGCTTTGCCGTCAAATCCTTGATCAGTCTCAGAGTGAGACACAAACATGCGGGGGTGTCCACAGGAATGTCACCAGGGCAGGGGACAGCCTCTCGTGGAGCACCGGGGACATGGCACCTGCCCCAGTGGGATGGCACACAGGGCGAGCACAGCGGTGGAGGGGACACAGGGGGACCACAGATTTTATTAAGGTGATTGCCACAGATCAGAGTCCTGCTGGGCATCTTGGCCACCAGATTACTCAGACCGAATATTCATTTCCAAGACCACCCCTGCTGGGGAAAGAGGGTCCCCCTGGAGGGATCTGTGCTGCCCCAGCTCTTACCTTTCACTGCCAGCACGATGGCTCCCAGGACCATGATGAGCGTCTGCAGTGCATCCGTGTAGATGACAGCTGCCAGCCCTCCTGCACGGGAGGAAGGCACAGAGCTGGAAGTGCTGCTGGATTCAGACTTGGAGCAGTCAGAAAACCCCAATAAAACTGCAGGGACAGGCCTGTCCCCAGCCTTGTCCTGCTGACTGTGGTGGGGGAGCAGCTCTTCGGTGGGTCCGGTGCCAGGGGGGGACAGCAGCCTCACAGATGGGGTAGAGGGTGCAGCCGAGAGCCACAGGGGCTGGGAAGGGGAGCCCAGGGGTGGCTGGAGGGGAGGGATGCAGCCCCACACCTCCAGCAAGCAGGAGGACACCAGCCAGCCCCAGCTCTTTGGATGCTCCAGCGGCAGATCACACCCAGGACATGGACCTCACCTTCATGCCACCTCTCCTGAAATCCCAGTCTCCTCTTGGTATGCCCCTCAGCTCTCCTCCCAACCCTACAGTTTGATTTTTCCAGCACTTGGTGCTTAGCAGGGTCCGCCTTGGCCACCCAGTGTTTGTCCCTGTCCATCCCAAGCTCTCTCTCCAGACCTACTGCAAACCCCAGGCCTCCTTACCCAGCCAGAATCGATCACTCAGCACACGAGCAAAAGCATTAAAAAGTAGCAGAATATTTTAAAATGGGCCAAAAATTGAACCAGTTTCAAGCCCAGTTCCAGAATTGCATCCCAGGAAGTCAGGGCTGCATCATCCCCAGCCGTGCCTGGGATTTGCAGGGATGTTCTCGAGACCAGGGTGACGCAATGATCACACCTGGCTGAGCTCACGCCGAGGTGCCTCACAGCACAACAAGCCTTGTGGGCAGGAAAAACCCGAGATGGGATTTGCTTGAAACCAAAGCCTCGCAAAATCTGCCCTGCTATGGGCACACTTCAAACTGTTTCCCGTTAGGATGGCCGGGATGAGATAACGAGGGGGAATTCACAGCCAGGTGTCTCCACTGGCACTGCCAGGGGAGGGAATGTCTCAGACAAAATAAAAACCCAAAGGGCTGGCAGGGATTCACGATCCCATGGTCTGAGAGTGGGGCTGGGAGCCAGGAACCCACAACTTCCAAACCCTCATCACCTCTGGATCACAGAACCACCATAAGGGTTGACCCTGCACAGAGACAGCTGATCCCACAGCAGGGAAGCACGGCCAAGAAATATTCCTGCAAGTTCTGTGAAGGGAGGGCAGGGCAAGCGGGAGGGAAAGGAGCTGGGTCAAGAGCTCTCAGGTTGGAGATTCCACAAT
Source organism: Dasyornis broadbenti (assembly GCA_013397935.1). NCBI lineage: Eukaryota > Metazoa > Chordata > Aves > Passeriformes > Dasyornithidae > Dasyornis > Dasyornis broadbenti. The sequence continues at coordinate 244,815 of VZRN01004651.1, read as the reverse complement.
AATAATCCTGTAACAGGAGAAGCCCTGAAGATTGCTGGCACAAACAGGTACACACACAGCAAAGTGCTCAAGCAGTGGTGGAGGAGGAGTTATTACAAATGAAAAGGTGTCATGACAAAGGAGAGGTCATGGGTTGAGTCACCACCTGAGCTGCTGCTCCAGAAAGCTGCTCAGATCCTGGCAGGATGGGGCCAGGACATGAACCCCACTGGTAAAAACCCCTAAAAACCTTCCAGGAGCAAAAAATCACGATAATAAAATAAAAGCAGAAGCGTGAGCGGTGTGTTTCAATAAAAGAAGAAAAACTGAGGCCAGCAGATTCAGAGCCACCCACCTGCAATGGTGTAGAGCCCCGTGACCACCAGCATCAGGACCGTGGCCAGGTAAAGGTCCCAGCCCAGGCAGACTTGCACGAAGAGAGCCCCCGAGTACAGGTCTGTCTGTGTGGGGAAAAGGAAACACGAGAGCTGGGACGGGTGACATCCACCAGCCGAGGGCTGCTGCAAGGGTGACAGAGCAGGGACACTGCCAGCTCTGAGGGTGCAGGTAAGACGTGGAATTCTGGGATGGTTTGGGTTGGAAAGGATCATCCCATCCCACCCCCTTCCACTATCCCAGGTTGCTCCAAGCCCTGTCCAGCCTAGCCTTGGACACTTCCTGGGATCCAGGGGTACCCACAGCTTCCATGGGCAACCTGGGCCAGGGCCTCCTCACCCTCACAGGGAACAATTTTTTCCTTATATCCAATCTAAATCTCCCCTCTTTTACATCAAAACCATTCCCCTTTGTCCTATCATTATCTGCCCATATAAAAAGTCACTCTCTCTCTTTTTTAGTACTGGAAAGCCACATTCAGCTCTCCATGGAGCCTGCTCTGACATCCCATGGTACACACCAGGAGGGTCCCAGGGTGGCCGTGGCACAGACCACCTTCCCCAGCCCCAGGAGCAGAGCAGCAGCTCCAGCTGTCATTGTCCCCACACGGGGGTGGCCACAATCCTGTGGATATGAGATCTAAAGGAGAGCTCAGAGCTGAGGCAGCTCCTTCAACAAAAGCAGCGACACCAGGGGAGGACAGGCCCGGGCACAGTGACAGTGGCAGTGACAGCACCGTGTCTCCACCCGCAGCTGAGCTCAGCCATCCCCAGCGCTCAGCTGGGGCATCTTCACAAAACCCTTGTTTGGAGAAGGGAATGAGGCCAGAAGGGGCAGGAAGAGGCAAGAAGAGCCGACTCCACACCCTGGCCTGGAGCTGTGGCGGGTTCCCACAGCCGAGGCAGCGGCTCTGATTTGACATCTCCTCTCACACCTCCCAGCAGCCAGCCCCCAGCAGCAGCGCTGCCTTGCCCCGTCATGTGGGAGCAGTTGCTTGGGATTAGGAAGGTGTTGGGCAGCTTTATTTCCCGTATCACCCCTCCTTGCCCCAGCTCTGCTCTCTCTCTCCTCCCGCTCTTCTCCAGCACGTTCCCACACGGAGCTGGGGACCAGCTTCTGGTGATGGAGAGGGGTCAGGCAGGATCATGGAACGGCAGAGCAGAGGTGGGAGCTGCCCAGGAAGCTCCATCAGCCTAAAACCCAGGAGCTGAACACAAACCCAGCTTCAACACAAAACAAAAGCCGTCACACAGCACATGAGCCCACAATGTCAGACACAACCCGGGTTAAATCAAATCAAACCAGCCAGGAGAGCACTTACACCATGCTCTTGGGGATCCTAATTCAGGGCCTCTTCCATGGCATCTGGACCAGGCTTCACACCACAGTCATGCCTGGCATTCCCAAGGGAGGAACTACGTGTCCTCAGCTGCACTTGGGATTGGCCGTGTCTCTGGGAGAGTCCTCGTCAACACTAAGAAGGAATTCAGCCCCGGAATGACCTCTTGAAGAGGAACCAACTCATGGGCAACCATGCCATGACCTCTACCAGTGGTTCCTCAGACATTTTCCCACGACAAACACAATCCAACCCCAGCTGGACACCCTTGAGCAGCCCCACGAGAGGACAACTGAACTCCCACAGCACAAGTTTCCGTGACAAGGCAGAAAAGCCCCAGCCGAGGGCCCTCAGCCACCTCTACCTAACCTGAAGTGGGAACCCAAAATATTCTAAGCCTTCCTAGCACAGTGCCAGCCAAGCATCCTTGGTGTCTTCCAGAGCTCCTCATGTCCCTCAGAAGGATCCACCACTCGTCACATCAGCACCAGCAAGGAACATTTCTCCCTCCCTGATTTTCTCCCCCTTCTCCAGCAATCCTTCCACACAGCCCAGCTGGAAGATTGAGCCCTGGACAAGATATTTCATCATTGCTTCTCCTGGCTTTCTCAATGCTTAATCATTTTTGCAGTCGTCTGCAAATGAGTCGAAGCCTTTGCTATGAGGAAGCAGAGGTATCTCCACCTCCCTTCCTGGTAATTCTGCAAGGGTGGGAAAAAATAAAAGCACATGTGACCGAGGCATTAATAAGGCATCCCAAATACAAAAACAAGCTAATTAAAACCAGGCATGACCTATTCATAAAATAAGTCCTTTCAACCTTAAAAGGAGAGGAGAAGCCTTTGAAGTCAGGCTTCATAATCCAGAGAGATCCCTGCCTCCACCGGTGACCTCACTTGGAAACTTGTTCTTACCCAACCATCGCTAAAGCCTTCCCAATAAAAGCTGGCTTTGGAGCCAGTTTGGGATTAACAATTGGTGAAGCCAGAAGCTCAGTAGAACGAGTTACCCGGGGTACAGAGGAGTCTCCAGGGGCTCTTTGCCAAGCCCAGGACGCCTTTGCAACTCCTCACATGTTCCTAGCTGGGTGGGACACCCTCTGCCAGCAGGATTTTGGGCTGCCCTGCTGCACCCTGCCATGAAATGTGGGAGGGTTGGGGTCCACCAAAAGGAGATTTCCAGGAGAGGAGGGTCTGTGATCCCCCCTGCCGAAAAGAAGAGCTGAGGGAGCAGCACTGATGCAGCGTCTCGGCTTGGGAGAAAGTGGAGCAAAAATCCATCCAGAAACACAACATCTGCAGGGAGAGGAGGCAGGAAAAGCCTGGATAATCCCGGGCTTTGAGGCAGCCCCCAGCAAGAACCAAAGAAACCCCTCAGGACACAGCCCTGCCTAATTGCTCCGAGTTTCACACCTCCCTCCCACACTCCCCATTGCGGCCACCAGCAGGGATGGGGACATCGGGCCACTTTGGCAACGCCCCGCGTGTCTGCAGACACTCAACCCAACCCACTGCTGGAAAGAGCCATTGTCTGTAGGATTTACTGTGAATGGAGCCAGATGCCAAGATAATCCCCTTATTAGCCTGATTCCTCCTCTGTTGCATCCCGCCTGACTCAGAGATCAGAGAAAGCTCAGCAGACCAAAGAAACTCCAGCACCGGCTGAGGAAAGGCTCAGGAAGAGGAGTTTGGAGCTCCGTGGACACTCCCAAACATAAGGCTGCGTGGAGAAGGGCCCGGAGAGCCGCAGAGATTCCCCTTGGAGCAGACACTGCACAGGGGTCACCTGCAGGTTCATCCAATGTTAGGCAAGAGGTGACACAACAACCACCTCCCGAGCTTAGAAGGAGCTTGTAGGACACATTCATCCCTTCTGGGAAAAGCCACGGAGAGGTTGGAAACCAAGGGGACCAAGAATGTCCCCGTGGCTTAGTAGGGCATCATTTGTTGAGAGAAGAGAGGACAGGGGTGAATGCCTGGGAAGAGACTGAAAGACAACATCAACCCGTGATCTCTTTCTTCAAATTCAGACCAGCAAGAAAAAAATTATCCCGGCAGAAATCCTGTCCCAGCTTCCTTTCCTTTTAAACGCCGGGAGGGATCTGTGTGAAACCCACAGATCATGGAACCAGGGACCACAGACACATGGGCTCCAGCACTGTCCCTTGAGCTCCTCCTAGAACTTTGCTGGGAGCAGGAGAGAGCTGTGACACACGAGGGGAGTTTGTTACAACAGTTCACTGGATACCAGGACCATCAGAGAATAATCCAAGTGTCACTGTCCAAACTTGCAAACTGAACTGGTGCTCCAAAAGCTACCAGTGAAGCAGGGACATGGCAGCCCTCTCCACAACCCTTCAGAAGCACGAAGCACTGATGAATGTGCACGGACAGCCCCGCTTTTGGGCTGCTGCATCCTCCACATCCCTCGGAGGGACAGCCAGAGGATCCCCCGCACAGTTCAGCCCAGGGCTTGGGGCTGAAGAAACCTGGTATCACAGGCTCTTGAGCTGTTTTACCTCGGATAAACTCTTCCCGTGGTTACCAGCGTGAGCAGAGGCTGCACACAGGGAGCTGTGAATGAGGTTAAAAGGAGGGGAAAACATCCCTGTGGAAAAGTGCCTGGAAATCAGGCACTTTCTGTACAGGCTTGAATATCTTTTAGCTGCAGCAAAGATGATTTCAGGAATAATGCTGTAGGATTTTCAACACCATCTATGACTATAAAGAATATTAGTTTTATGGAAGAATGCCCTCCAGCAGGACAGGGCATGGTTTTGTGGGGGGCAATACAGGGCACAGCTGCAGCAACAGAGTCACCAGTGTCACCTGTGTCACTCCGGAAGCCCTGAGCCAGCAGGGCTGTGGAGAGGGCTGCCATGTCCCTGCACCCTGCCTGTTAAACCTAAAGCACAGTGCCTTGCCCAGGGTCAGAGAGCAGCTCAGGAGGGGGAGCCAGGGCTCTCCTGAAGCAAGGAATTCCCATCGGCAGCGCTGGGCTCTGTCCCAGGTGGATGCAGCCTCTCCCTTTTCACGAAGCACTGATGAATGTGCAGGGAGAGTGCTGCTTGTGGGCTGCTGCATCCTCCACAGCCCTCGGAGGGACAGCCAGAGGATCCCCCCACAGCTCAGCCTGGGGCTGCAGAAACGCCGTGCAGGGAGCGATGGCGCATCCAGAGATGTCAGAGCTGGCGAACACAGAGACAGACGCTGAGCGCCTCGATGTGGGCGCCAGCAGTGCCCCTCCTGCCTCAGCCATGCTCTGCTCATGCAAAAGCACTTTTCTTGCAGCCAGCCACCTGCAGAAGCACATTGCTTTTAGCCCAGGTCAGATCCACCTGTTCCATCAGAGCAGGATTGCTCCCTCAGGCAGGTTTTCTCTCCAGCTTTTCTGAGCTCTTTGCTCTTGATCTCTGTCTCGCTGTCTCCAGCCCCCCAGGGCTGTCTGTGCCCAGCTCTCTCCTGCTTGCCCTAGACCTGGTATCACAGGCTCTTGAGCTGTTTTACCTCGGATAAACTCTTCCCGTGGTTACCAGCGTGAGCAGAGGCTGCACACAGGGAGCTGTGAATGAGGTTAAAAGGAGGGGAAAACATCCCTGTGGAAAAGTGCCTGGAAATCAGGCACTTTCTGTACAGGCTTGAATATCTTTTAGCTGCAGCAAGGCTTCCTTTCCTCAGAAAACCCACATATCTCAAAGGAATGAACACACTCCCAGTTCAGTCCCAGGCTCTGCCAGGTCCCTCGGGAATGCTGGAAAGCATCGCTGCCGGAGCATGGAGACAAACCTATGCAGCCTAACCTCTGAGCACGTCTGACCCACAACCTCTGCTACAAGGCAAGTTTGGGAATCCTGACCGACAGCCATGCATCCATCGGGGCCACCTGGAAAGGACCATCACTGCTGGATCTACCTATGAACTCCTGGGATGTCACAGACACCACCCACCCACAAATTCCCACTTTTTGTCCCACTCCTTCCTGGAGCATCCTGCGGTACCTGCTCTCCCCCAGTTTGGCTACACAAGGTTTGAGCCCAGAAACAACTTTCTGGCAGCTGGAAATAAATCCTGGATTTCTCACAGAGTTGAAGGCGGGGCCTACTCACCGAGATTTTGGTGAAGATGGAGAGCAGGAGCGACAGGCTGGAGAGGTACACCCGGATCCTCTCCCCTCCAAACCTCCGCTGGAGATACTCAGGGATTGTGACAATCTGCCAGGGAGGGAGAGCCATCACTGCCCTGTCCAGGCCCCATCCTGCTGGGATAGTGCTGGGAGGGCAAGGGGACAGCGTTAATCCCAGAGCAGGACTCCTGGGAGCAGGGGACCTGTCCAAGGCCACGCTGCTCACAGGGCAGCTCAGGGCAGCTGTACATACCCCAGATGAGACGTAGATGGGCACGAACACCCAGGCCAGTGCCAGAAGAGCGTAAGTTGCCTGTCAGGAAGGAGGAAACAGCCAGAAAAAACCATGGATCCTGCTGCAGTTCAACACTGACTGCAGTCCTAAACCCTGTCCCTGCTTCTGGCCCAGCCGTGGCTCACCCTCAAGGGCACATTTACACCCATAAATGCCTTCAGATACCCTTGATACCCTTTTGGGTATGGGGTCATGGTCCCCCAGCACCCCTGCCAGCAGGAATCTGCTCCTCTCAGCCCGTCAGCTCCTGACTGCACATTTCCCACCCACTCCTTGAGCATCACACAAGCCAAATGCTTTTTTTTTTTTTTTTCTGCAGGACTCAAGGACTTTGGACACAATGTGTGGGGAAGCAGGGAATGGGTGACCTATTCAGTCACGTCCCTATTAGGACCTGCAGGCGCTAGGTTGGGAACTCTGCTCCTAAAAACGTCCTTTTCCCCGAGCACGTGGAGCTGAACTGACTCCAGCCTCGCCGTACACACATTAGACACTGGAGAAGCTGAGTTAGCAGGGTTGTGTTAATTACCCCCTGCACGGCTCCTCCCTAACCTTTCGAGACTGTGAAATGGCCCATCTGCTGCGACACAACTCATTTTCTTAATCACACGACACATTTCTTACATTCCACTCGAAGCCGGCGACAGCGATTCCCCCGGCAGCGCCGGTCCCGGCCAGGCCGAGGAAGAGCCCGGAGCCTTCGCTGCTGGCGAAGAGGGAGGCGCCGATCTGCGGGGAGAAGAGCAGGGGCTGCAGGTGCGGTGCCCCAACGCCTTGGCACAGCTGCCGTGCCAGCTGGACCAGCTTTGGTGCTTCCCCAGGGGATAACTCAGGAAAAGGAGGTGGGAAAATTAAGGTCTGAACTGGAGAAACAGGGCACAGTCATCCCTGCCGCTTCTCAAAGTAAAGTGTGGCCAAAGAGCCCCCATGTGGGATGAGGGATGTGTGTGTATTTAGCAAGAAAATCCCTAAACACGTAAAATTCAGGTAGCTGAACGTGATGCTCCTACAACCTAGCTCATCTGGACATCCCTGGTGGGTTTGGGATGGACTTTTCTGTCTTCAGGAGGATGAGGTGCCACACGTTGCTGTATTTGCCACAGTGGCCACACATCCTGCTGGACGTGGCCCTGTGCAAGGAGTCACGTGTGCCAGACACGGGAAGGACCTACAGCCAGTTTGTCCAGATCATACAGAAATAAGAGGGGGGGGAAAAAAAAATTGGGACACCCATAGTTTGTTGGAGTCAGCAGGAGCATGCAGGAATGCTGGAGACAGATGCTTGGCTCTGTGGATCCCTCCCCAAGTTCAGAGCAGCCTGTGAGAACACCCAAGAAGCTCTAGCATCCTGTGTGCAGTGAACAGCAAAACGCAGCTCCAAGGGCATGAATTCTGGCAGGAGGAGGTGGACAGGGCAGGGGAAAGTGTGGGCAAGCAGAGGAGAAAGCAGGGAGGGAATGCAGTGCAGCAGTGGTGTTGGATGTCCCCATGCCCAGGGAATCACGAGAGGGACAGAGGTCTGTACTTACTGGCCACCAGGCCATGTCTCTCCCAGCAAGGAAATAGCCACTGACCGTGTTCCTGTTCACCCTGCAGGAAGACTGGGAAGAGGAAAGATCAGCACAGAGCACCCTTTCCTTAAAAACCCAGACAAGCCACCAAGACCCAAGACTCCCAGGCAAGAAGCCAAGAGACAGGAGACTCGATAATTAATGGGAGCTCTGCAACTCGAGCTTAATTACATGAAATTGTGGCTGCAGCCCAGGTACCTGGAGCCTTGAATAGCAAAGGAAGCACCTGGAGAGGGGGAAGCACGGAGGATGTTCCTGTGCTAGTGCCATCCCCAGCAGACAGGTTGGCTAACAGGGCCCAGCTTTGGCCAGGACCTTTCTGCATGGCAGAATAAATGGGATTGGAGACTTTTTGTCTGAAATTGCTGTAGCTGAGGGTTGTTTATGTTATCAGAGCTGTTATCAGGGCATTTGGTTCAACGCCCTGTAATAGACAAGGGGCAGAGCTGCTCACACCCAGCAGACAGAGGCTGGAGGAGAGATTTGTGCCATGGTTCCCAGGCTATAGGAGCCTTTCCATAGGGGGTGAAAAGAACAGAGAGTTTGTACAAAACAGAGCAAGTCACAGAGTGCCAGAATGGTTTGGGTTAGAAGGGATCTTAAAGCTCATCTTGTTCCAAACTCCTTCCACCATCCCAAGCTGGAAGTGTCCAGCCTGGTCTTGGACACTTCCAGAGACCCAGCAGCAGCCACAGCTTCTCTGGGCAGGGCCTCCCCACCCTCACAGGGAAGGATTTCTTCCCAATATCCCATCTAACCCTACCCTGTGGCAACGGGAAGCCATTCCCCCTTGTCCTGTCACTCCATCCCTTGTCCCCAGGCCCTCTCCAGCTCTCTTGGAGCCCCTTTAGGCACTGGAAGGGGCTTTAAGGTCTCCTCAGATCTTTCTCTTCTCCAGGTGAACACCCCCAGCTCTCCCAGGCTGTCTCCACACAGCACAGCTCACCAAACACACAAGTGAAAACGACAAGAAAATAAGACAGGCTTTCAAAATATTTTGAGGAGACCTTGCAAAGAAAACCTATTCAAACAAGAAAGCAGAAAGGAACAAAAGACTCTTACCCATATTCCCACGCCAACGTTTAAGGAAAAATAAACCACTACAACAACGAGGTCAGCAACACTGAACTGCTGTGAGGGGGTAACAGATCCAGTGGAATTGAGCTCCATCATTCCTCTGCCTCACAGGGACTGTCACTGAATCAGTAACTCGTTAGCAGCCCAAGGGCATTTATCATTAAACAGCCCAGCAGAAGGAATTGTGCTTCCAAAGGTGCCTGGGTGGGCAGCCTGGCCTCCACTGCCTCCCACCACTCTCCAGGGAACCAAAACTGCTTGATTTCAGTGTCTCATAAATGAGCAGGGTTGAAAACTGTCTGATGTCTCATGTGTTTCCCTCCCTTTCCACCATGCCAGTACCATGAACAGCCAAAGGAGCAGCAATCCAGCCTTATGGATGCACTTTGTTCCCAAATTCTGGAGCCCTCATCAATACCGTAATTCCATCATATGAAACTAGGCAAGGTTGGGGGTTTCTGTGTTTTAAAGCAAAGATCAAACAGGAGTTGGGTGAATGCCAGAGGTGTAGCCTGGCACAGCAGCAAGGGCTGACCAGGACAAAACCCCACAGAAGAGATCCCAGAATCATGGAATCATTTGGCCTGGAAAAGCCCTCTAAGATCCAGTCCAACAATGAACCCAGCACCCTCACGTTACCACTAAACCACGTCCCCAAGTGCCACATCTATACAGCTTTTAAATCTCTCCAGAGACGGTGATTCCACTACTGCCCTGGGCAAGCCTGTTCCAATGCTTGACAACACTTTCCATGAAATTTTTCCTAGTACCAACCTAAACCTCTCCTGGTGCGACTTGGGGCTGTTTCCTCTTGTCTTGTCACTTGTTCCCTGGGAGAAAAGACCAACTCCCCGCCGGCTGCACCCTCCTGTCAGGGAGTTGTGGAGACAGGAAGACACAGCAATTCCTCCAAAGGCCAACATGAGACAGGCACAGGAAACCACCTTAGAATTCCATGGTTTTGGGTATCTAGCCATGGGTTTGCTGCGCTGGACGCTTGGCTGGCTCATTCCCAAGCGGTAGCATGCTTCCACAAGGTCTCACTAATAAAATAAACACAATGCAGTTAATATGCCCATCACTGAGTCAGGTCAGCAGTTCTCCTCTCTTTGAAGGAGCCGCGGCGGCACCGGGAGCAGCTCTGCGCATCCGTGAGAGGAACCGAGTTTCCCCCTCAGTGCTCAGCTGGAATTTGACCTGCATTAACACATCCAAAGCACCCACATGTGTCAGTAAGTCAGCCTGCTGTATCCATTAACGTTAAGGAAAGCACCTGGTTTTATCCTTTAAAGTCAATGAACCCTCCAAAGTCCTTGGAAGTTTGTCTCCAACATAGAAACGGTGTCAACAAAGGTTAATTTTCTCTTCTGAACATGCCAAAAGCTTTATACTCATTTGTACGACATGATGGAAAGATTAAACCAAGCAACCTCTAAATGCTCATCAATTCCACCACTGTTTTCTCCGCAGCAGCTGAGGAACTTGGAGTCTCAGGGACTGGGAGCTGCCTGGCAGCCAGCCGGCCATTCCACCCACACGTGCCCAAGGATGGTTGGGAAAACAAACCTGGACAAGTTCAGCTCTGCACTACGGCGCATTTTTTAGCTCATCCACGCATTCAGGGCAGGCAAAAAACGTCATAAAAATCCCCAGTTTACCTGTGATGAGCCGATTTGGAGTCTACCAGCAGGAACCTGCACCCCCCCACACAAAATTCCCAAGTCAAAGAATCACAGAATGGTTTGGATTGGGAGGGATCATCTCGTTCCAAAACCTTGCCATGGGCAGGGACACCTTCCAATACCCCATGCTGCTCCAAGCCCCGGCCAACCTGGCCTGGGACACCTCCAGGGATCCAGGGGCTTCTCTGGACAACCCGTGCCATCGTCTGAGCAAGTCCCTGTTGCTTCCTGAGATCCACTTGCTGTATTTAAGGGCACACAGTTTAGCAGACAAGGGAGCAGCACATGAACATTTTTAGAAAGCTCACACAAAACAAGTCTTTATTCTTCGTCGCAGAAAATAAATACAGGTGCATATTCCATATGCTTTTCTATAAAAGCACTCCTACAAAATCACCGAACTGCATACAACAGTACAACCTTTTTGGCTTTTAAAATGCAAATATTATACAGTCACTTGGTTTTGTTATCATTTAAAGCACTTGTAGCAAGCAGCTTTGGAAAAGGAATGCTTAATTTAGAAGCCAAATTCTTGCCTCAAGTGTTTTGTGGGATTTTTCCATCATGTATAGTGCAACTAACCTAAAAGCAACTAGAACAGTTTTTTTGTAAAATGTTTACTCCCACCCACCCCCCCCAAAAAACCCTGCAAAGAAAAAAAAAAGCTCTTAAAAACTGTTCTACCTTGATACTTAAACCAAGAGAAAAGAAGAAGTGGCTCAATGGAAATATTAAGGTAAGCACGATGCTTCACAGCTCGTTCTCTGTTCACTTCCAGTTTGGCCCGGGGTGTTTCTTTAGAGGAAGAAGCATTAATCATCCAGTCCTATATTCCTGAAAAGGTACGACATGGACTCCCCATTATGGATCCTGCGAATGGCTTCCGAGAGGATCATGCTGATATCCACAGTCTTGATTTTAGGGCACTGAAGTTTTTGTATTTCATGTGGAATTGTGTTTGTAACAACCACCTACAGGAAGAAAAAATGATCAGGAAGACGTAGCTCCATTATGTTTCCCACCTTTCATACTGGAAGTGTTATCCCACAAAACCACCCTGGCTGATAAAATAACATTTTACATTACTGTCAGGGTCAAAATCTCAGGAAAAGCCATGGGCTGCTGTGGATTACACGTATCCATGGATACTAATAGCACTGTTCCTGCTTCCTCTCATTCACTCTGCCGCACAGGTCCAGAGAAGGTACAAAAATATCCCACCCACTGAAGGGAAAGGTCTGCTGATACTGACAGTCCAGCATCTCACCACTTCCCACATTTCCCTCTGCTATAGCTTAAGGACATGTGGATGTTAATATTCCAGCCCCTAATTCCATAGTAAGAAAGCCTGAACCCAGGAACCTCCCATCTAAATCCTTAATGCCAGCGTATTTCAACAATCACATGAAGAGATCATAGAATCATGAAGAGAAAATTGCTTGTTTTAAAAAAACCCCAAATCATGAGATCAGAGCTCAGAATCCACACTTACTTCATCGATAGCAGACTCCTCGATCAGCCGGGGAGCGTCTGAGGACAGCAGGCCATGGGTGGCCATGACAAAGATCTTGTAGGCCCCTCTCTCCTTGAGGGTCTCAGCTGCAGCCAGGAAGCTGTCAACATCATCTATGATGTCATCCTGCCAAAATCCCAGAGTCACTGAGGGCTCACCGCATCAGACAGATCAACACAACACGTCTGACTGACAGCACAGCTTTACCAAGTGTAACAAATCCCAAACTATCAGGAAATTGCCCTTAACAAACCCAGAGATTACACTCTGCTTCAGAGAAACCATGAGTGCATCATGGAATCACAGAATGGCCTGGGTTGGAAGGGACCTTAAAGGGCATCCAGTTCTACTCCCTGCCATGGGCAGGGACACCTTCCACTAGACCTGGCTGCTCAGAGTTCTACCCAGCCTGGCCTTGAACACTCTCAGGGATCGGGGAGCCACAGCTCACCCTTATTACAGGGAAAACATTTCTTCCTTATATCCAATCTAACCCTAATCTCTTGTAAGTTTGAAGCCATTCTCCCTTGTCCTGTCACTCCAGGCCCTCAGAGTCTCTTTACTGCAGGCTCCCTTCAGGCACTGGAAGGCCACAATCAGGTCACCCCGGATCCTTCTCTTTCCCAGGCTGCACAACCCCAGTTCTCTCAGCCCTTCCTCATAGCAGAGGTGCTCCATCCCTCTGATCATCTTGGTGGCCTCCTCCAGGCTTGCTCCAACAAGTCCATGTCCATCATCTTGGCTTCACTGTTATTTCTAAACTCACCAGAAGGAACAGGTTGATTCTCCCCTCCTATGATATGCACACACCACCTGAACCACCTCCCGTTCGGGAAAGCTCTGAACAGAATTTCACCTGCTCTGCTCATGGAAACAAGGTCCAAATGCTGCTTTCCAGAGTGGATCCCTTCACAGCTCACAGTCAGCTCTGTGAGTGTGCTCAACGCTGCCCCGTGGCATCAGAAATCCACCAGCAACTAAGGTTTAGTGGCTGATACAGAACAGCTACTCAATTTCTGCAACTTTAACATGTTTAATATGGTTTATAAGACGTGATGGCATCTCACTTACCACAATGATAGCTATTCTTCCTCCGACATCCCCAACAACTGTGATGGGTGGTTTTTCCTTGGGAATCAGCACTGATTAACGGCAAATGTTTTCAGAGGGGTAGAAAGGCAAAAGAAAAGAGAACGTTTATGTAATTTACTTCAACTATGGAAATGTCTGATGGGTCACCACTATTAGAGAGATGTGAAGCAGCAACTATTTCAACAGCACTAATGAGAAAACCAGCAGGACTCTAATACAATCTTTTTTTTTAAGTTTAATTAAAATATTAACTATATACATTTATACTTGAATTCTTTACCAATTCAATTAATTCTTCATTTCAGCACAGAAACAGAGTGGCTTGCAGACACAACCACTTCAGTCACCCACTGACACCCAAGCTGGGTTTATGCATTCCAGTTTTGCTGGTGCAACTGCAGGTTACATCCATGTTCAAGCAAGAAGGAATCTTTTTCCCCCCACCAAGAAAAAAAAAATAAAAAATATCACCGTTCTTCAAGAATAGCCACTCCTTTTAGACCCCCAAACCCATGAAAAACTGCAGGTAGCACTTTCCCACACAGACTTACTTACTGGGGATCTCCAGACTGGGGTGGATAGCAGCTACATATTTGGCTGTAGGAGGTGAGTGCCGACCATCCACCATGTCTGACTCAGCGTCCTGAGCTTCCCCGTGGATCACTGCGATTCCCAACCGTAAGCGCTCAGCAAACGACTGTGCCCTGCAGGGAAAGGGTTAAAAGAACCCAGGAAAAGGTTAAATTTAAAATCATTCACATAGGTACAATCCTAAACTACTTCCATTTTATTTCTAATGTTTCAGAGGGAAATCAGATGATCCTGGAATTTTAAAACTCGTGGAAGAAATCAGTTGCCTGTCAGTATCTTGTTTTTATCAGGTTTGGTAAAGTTAGAATAACCTTCAAAGTGCCCATATGGGCCCTAAAGCAACAGGATAAATGCTGCAAGTCACAAAATGCTGACTATTCCCTTCTGCTTTATCCTGCAGCCAAAAAAAAACATTTCCTAGCCTTCAGTATCCCTGGGATCCCACGTTTTAGCAGGAAACATCAAACAGTAACCAAGAACAGCCCTGATGTCTGGATTGCCTACATTTAATAGGAAAAAAAAAATATTCCCGGAAGAGAAAACAAGTGTTCGCCTATTTATTTTAATACTAAATAAAGACAATATCCCTGACCTGCTGACACATAGCCCGAGATACCCTATGGAAAACAGGATTCAGATGATCATTCTGCCTGACAAACCACATTTGAGGTTGAACAGCTTGGATTTTTTTTAATTAGCTGACATGAATTTCCTTCACAGTGCAGAATATTTCTTCAACTAAAATTAGAAATTTCTCAAAAGAAGTGTAAGGTTAACTGGGGGAGTGGAAAAAGCAGAGAGTCAGGAAAATAGAAATTTGTATCCCAGATATTGGAAGCAGCAAATACAAATTAGCACATCCATCCCACCTCACCTTGCACACCCATCCAAGTCTCCTCTGGTCCAAGCAAGCCCAGCACATCCAGAGTGATTCACTCTGCTCTAACATCAGCACCTCAGACCTGTGCCTGAATCACCTCCTCTGTCCTTAATCCTCATTTCACTATCCAAACAATCCAAAGTCCAGAGAATAATTTGCCCATCATGATAGTCGGTTAATTAAAAGTGAAGAATCTTCCACCCTGTGGTTATCATACAGTTATAATATTTTTGCAAGTAGTTAATTACAGGTAATCATTATTCCAAACATTAAGAGTTATGACTTAGCAGGCATAATCCTATCAATAAAACCATAATAATTACCTTAAAATGCAATATTAAACTGAATAGAGCTCAAAGTAACAGTAAAATGATTTATTAATTTTCTAGTGAGCTCAGAAACCGCAGAGACATTCTGAACTTCACCACGCAAGGGTTTCTTTTTCACAAGCAGGCATTCATCAAAAGTATTTTCCCAGATTGTTTTCAGCCAGGATTAGGCTGAAACATCCAATCATCCTTCACCCAATACCATGTAACTCCTCAAATACTGCCCTTAAATACTCATAGGTGCATGTGAAGAAGCTAAACAGCACAGTTCTGGGATTCTCTCCTCCAGAAATCACTGTGTGATGTGCAACTCAGCTGTCTATTTGCTGGCATTGACAATTACTGGATAAGCACTAAAATGCTTCAACAAATGCCTGCCTCCACCCAAGAGGCAATAATGACACCGTGGAAAAGAAATGGAAAAGAAACAAATGTAAAATTACCTGACCAAAACAAAACAACAAAAAAAAAAAAAAAAAAAAAANTGAAAATGAAAAAAAAAAACAAACCACCAAAAAAAAAAATATCACAAAAAGTACTGTTGGAGAAAAAGATGACAAAAGATGATTTGCTACATAAAGTAAGGAAAACACAGAGTATCACAATATGTTAGCATGGAAGTCTAAATAACTTTTCAACAAACCCTTGGTTTGTCACCACAGCAAATACAGCATCTCTTAAACCATCATCCAGCTCTTACAGCACCTGCTGACAGCACCGTAATTCCAGAGTTTAGGAACAGTCAATTAAAATGCTTCATGGATTAAGAACAGTCATTCAACCACCAAAGACTTCACAATCAAAATCATCTCAAACAGCAGACCCAGTTTCACCATCTCTATTTAGGATCTGATCAATCATGTTCTTAGTTATGCCCATGTTAAGAAACTCATCTGCATTAATGGCATTACAATTCCAGCCATTTATCCTCACTTACAGCAGGAAATTTATAATGGAAATGCACACAAATATAACATGATTAAAAACCTTCTTTATCATAAACACTGCACTGATTTACCCCATCCTTTTGTATGTGTTTTTTTTATTCTCCTTAGACTTATTATGATTACAGCAATGATGTAAAAACTACACAGCTGACAGAGTAGAACTGGGAGGGGTGTGAAGGCTGCATCTTCTAATTATTGGATATCTGCCCCTCAGTTGATCCTAAGAACAAAATCCCGACAGAGATTTCCTGCTCTAAGGCAAGAGAGCAGATCTTACCCACCTCTTTGCAGACGCAGGAGATTTGGCCACAATTACAGCATTCCTGTAGTCTGGTATCTGTAGTAAATAACAGATAGCAATGTCCACTTCATATCTTTAGACAAATTTAAACTAAGTAAGAATCAGAGAACTTTATTTTGCCAGAAGAATTTTAAGCATTGAACATTTTACCTAAGAAAGCAACCTCAAGAATCCATGGTACACGATCGGAGTTGACAGCTCGATAAAACCAGGTATTCTGAAAATTCAGATATTAACTTCAAACTGTACCTTTCATAAACCCCATTTTGTAGTACAGATAAGAGAAAAGTAACTGCTTTAGAACATCAGGGTTACACCCACAAATGTTAAAAGAAACAGGAAACCATCAAAATTAAAGTTTCCTGTTCACCTTAAATCGTCTTTAATCACTAAAAACCAGCATTTTACCATTTCCTATTGCTTTATAGAGTACCCCGAGAAAAGTCACACCTCTCCATCACATCATCCTGACTCTTTCTTTCTATGGAGCATCAGAAGGGATGAAAGCTCCACAGACACTGCACTGGTTCTGGAGGCACAGTCTCATTGTGCTGCAAACTCTTCCATGCTGGCCAGCATGAGGAGATGCTGCTGCAAATGCTAACACCAGAGGGATGAGGTCAGGAAGTCTGGGTTTCCCTCTGAGGTCTCAAAGGTACTTCAGTCAGGCTTCACAAGCTCAGTCTGCTCCTGAGTTTGCTGCCCCTGCCTCATTCTCATACTGGTTTTTCACTCCAGACTCCTGTTCCCCATTTAACCAGCATTTAAGTCCCCATCTCTCAAAAGTTTCTTATCCTCATCTCCATTTTCCCTGCAAACAGTGACTCCACATCAGACTCCCCTGGCTTGTCTGAAACTTCTCAAGCATTCCACCATTCACACTTCCAGTCCTCCTTGCCAACAGCAACTTTACTCCCTCTGGTATCTCATCTTACCCCACGCCTTGCAAACTCAGCCTTTTTCTCTATTGTCCTGGGATGACCCATTTCTATGAGGAGCAGCTTAAAGAGAACCTGTCTGTCCTTCTATCCACTGCCAAAACCACAGTCCTGAGCCACGCAAAGTCCTGCAGAGCAGGTCCAGTCCTCAGAATCCCAGTGGTAAGGGATGGAAGACTCTTTACTAAATACCTGCAAATTGATCTGTTATAGATGTAATTTCACAGATCTGTGGATATGACACCCTGTGATGCAGCTCCCCACCTTGCTGGCAGATGTCAAATACCCATTCCAGAGCACAGAAGTACTTGGGGTTTCTGCAAACACAGGCAAAGTAAGCTCTGCCACAATCTTATCCTCAAGCATACAAACTGAACTGGCTGATTATTTCCACGAGCTCTGCCTGAAATGGGCATGGGAAAGAAAAAAAATAAGTTCTGAATTAAGGCAAGGGCTCAACTGACTGAAAATAATAAATTTTCTGAGGATGTCGGGCAACATTAATAATCCACAATGTTAGTAACTCCACCTATAAACTGGGAATTCAGCACGTTCTGTCCTTTATAAACACGGAGTTATACAAGAGGCTACGAAGATTAACATGATGGAAGGTATGGACAAGGCAGGGCCTGTCACTTGACATAATAAAAGCTTTTGATCTTGTTCAGACATCATCGTCTCATTTTTCCCGTGCCAAATTACCAAATTTGTTCTCAGCTCTTCAAAAATGAAGTCAGAAAGCCAGAAATGTCATCCAAAAGACACTAAGGCGTCAACAACTCCATGTAACAAAGGGCTACGTCACCCTGGGATCAACACGTGTGTGAAGGAAAGAAAAGCCATCAAGCATCTGACATTTGCCAGGCAAACAGAGGAAAACACCAAATTATTTTCATATTACAGGAATTTCACTGATTGGACTGTCTTCATTATAGAACACCAAATAATTCTCTTCATACCCAGACATAAATTTCCAACAGGGAACAACTTCAAGCCCTTATCCTCCTAACTTTCAGTGAAATGCTTTTAAGTCACCTTCATTCTTATCAAGCTGGACTCCACTTCACGCTACTCAGTACATCCCATCACAACTCCCACAGCTTTGGAAGCGTTGGCATTCCCAGTGCAGGATATCCAGCAAGTTGTGGCCACCAGGAACCTGAGACGAATACTAAATTCCTCCTGAGCAGCAACAGATCAAAGTTTTAGAAGAAGATACTATAAATGATCTGGTTGGTGAAGGTACTTGCCAACAGAGATCCCATGTGATCAGATCCATTCAGCTCACTCTGGTTTTAGAAAGTCCCCTCATGGCTGAGTAGAGGGATGAAGAACTGAAAGTCTCTTTTAAGACTTCTCTACACATATTTCAGATCTCTACAAATGGTCATTTGTTAGACTGCACAGCAGTGCCAGGCTCAAAGCTGCAACAACTCCCTGTAAACCATTAAAAGCTCAGGCATCAAAATGTGCTTCAAGACCAAATCAGGACCGTGATCTTGTTCTCGACCATAAATCACACTTGGAAGCAACATATGAAGGCACAATTTGTCTTGTGTCTGCATATTTCGTTTCCCATTTTTGCTCTTTTTTTTTTTTATGTTAGAAGTGCTAACCATGTGCAATACTTCTCTCCTGGAATACAAAATGAATGACTGTGGCAAAGCCAGAGCCTGGAGTTTTGTTCCGCCATCCTCTTTGACTCTATTACCAAATGAAATGATAATGAGGGATTCAAATGGTAACTGATTCCCCAAACAGATTTTAATACTGTCATAACAAAATCATGTTGGGTTGAGGTTCTTTAAGGGGGTGGGGTGGGGTGTGTTTTGTTTTTTAAATTGAGGCATTCCTATCTCTATAAAAAGAATTAGCTTGGATTCAAAAGCAAGAGAGAGCTAAACCTTTTCTCTCACCAGGAAGAAAGCACTTGCTTTATTCCAAATTACCATTAGTCAGAGGCTTAACGTGCATCTCATACCTACAATTATCATTTGTACATTTTGGATAGGCAAATCTACCAGTAGCGCTTCTCAAAACCCTTATAAAAATAAGATGGAGAAATGGAGGCACAGAATATCCCAAGTTAAGCTCCTCAAGTCAAGACATGCAGTCTGAACAAACAATGGCTGAGATTTCCACCCACCAGTCTTACTTTCAGAGCACAATCAATAAAGTCTCTCATAGTTTACAACTTCCAAAGTGTGTCTTATTATGGGATTTAAATTTATACCCACACAAGCAGCCCATCCTATAAATGTCAAGGAAAGAGGAAACAGGAAAGGAAGAGGACATCAAAAGCAAGAAAATCCTAATTTTTTTTCAGTGTTAGGGGAATATATCTAAGAAAAAAACAGCATTGCTGCGTGGGTAAGAGAAGACCAGCTCTTCATGAAAGCAAAAGTAAAATGTGGGGAAGAGAAGAACCAACAGCCCTAACACCACTCCCTACCCCAACATGATCCTTCCCCCTTAAAATTCAGTTTGAAGGGTTAACCTTTGCAGAGGGATTTCATTTCAGATGCCCTGAGACACGACAAAAAAACAATTTAAAAAAGCAATTGTAATAGCAGGCCTTCCTCACCTCTTCTTGGATGTACTGGAGTAAAAATGGGGATGCTCTCAAGTTATCAACTGGAATATTGAAGAAGCCCTGAATTTCCTTCTGGTGTAAATCCATGGTAATAAGATGAGTTAGTCCTTTAAAATAAACAAGACATACAGAAAAGCACATCAAGAAAAGAGAGGACAGACATTCTTTATTTTTCTAAGTTTCACTGTAGTTTGTCCAGAAAATCTCTAAGCTGCGTAAGAACACTAAGTGAAAGCACATAATTAATTAATTACATCCCTCTTAAGCACACTGGCATTGAGGTGTTTTGAGCCTTTACAGCGTCTGTTTTTTTTTTTTTTTAATAAGAACCTCAGAACACTGCACATAACTGACTCTGCAGTGCCACACTGAGGCAGGCAAGATCCTTCTCCATCGGACATGGGACAAAATGGAAGCACTAATTTGTCCTATGTCACACAGCAAGGCCCTGGCACGCTCATTAGAGTTTTGAACTCCTGAAAAATGGGCCCAGCTCCTAATCAAAAACCATTTCTCTCAAAATAACAAGTCAGATCACACAGTTTGTTATAACTGCCTGTTTTTCACTCAGGGATGGGAGTGAAAGGAAAGGAGTAGACAATGTGTTGAAGGCTGTGAAAATGAATAATCTCATTCTCCCACATGGTCTCAGATGTAAAGGGCAAAGTGCATTCATCCAACAAGTTAAAAACAAGCCAGAAATGACAAGGCACAACTGCTCCAGACTGTAAGAAAGGCAAAGAATGGTATTATGAGAGGTGGATACCACAGCCCAAAGCAGCTGAGCCCAGCAGACTCATTTTGCCAGCTCAGTACAACTCAACGTAAAATGGTTGTAACAAATTTGGGTTTTTTTATGAACTCATCATTTGGAAACATTTCTAATTACATTCTCCTTTTCATGTAGGTTTTAAACACACGAAAAGCTTGGCAGTTATTTTTAAACAGAGTCCAAATTTGTGCACAGATCTCTCTAAACCTGGAAGCTGACAGCAGGAGCCCCCCTTGCCCTGATTATTTAAGGACAGCCACATTCTTACCAGCTTTGCACATCATCGAGGCCAGCAATTTAGAGACAATGGAGCCCCTTTTCCTCATCTTGCACTGTTTGCTGTAGGGGAAGTAAGGAATCACTCCAATAATGCTTTTGGCACAGGAGGTTTTACACGCATACACCATGATCAGGAGCTCCATGATCGTGGTATTCACATCCCTGCAACGAGAAACATCTGGTTCTGTATGTGGTGCATACAAATCCTGTATTCAGCACAGTATTTACACCCACTCCAGGGATTTCACAGCGAAGTATGATGAGTGAGTGAACATCACTAAGAATTCAGCTGTGCCCCTCAGAATGACAAGTACCCTGGACCCAGCGTTTTAATTTTTTTCACAAGAATTACTTTTTTTTTTTTCCAATTGGCTATTTTGGACAATTCAGCAGATTTTGTTATACCATGTTGCTGTAACAAAAGTCCATAATTCATCTCCAATATAACTTTTGTCACATAGACTTGTTTTTTAAGAAAAAGTCATACTTTACAACATATTTCTTTATTGTTCAAGCCAACAACAGGCTAAATACTTAACAATTAGCATCCATTCTCTGCCAGAAATTAAGAGATGGAGAGGGTACTTTATTAGAGGACTGGCCATCAACTAAGATCTACTATTTCTGCTACCATTAAAAAAAGTCCAAGTATTTGTAAAGCTGTTTTCACATAAAATTAAAGAATTTCTGAATCACAGGACACATTGCCCAGGAAACATTCCTCCTACATCTAGAACTCTTGTGATGGTGCTAGAGAAAGGGAGCTGAAAGAGAGGAATTTAAAGGGAATGACATAAGCAAAAGAATACACTTAGGGAAAGAATGCAGAGGCCAAGGAGGTTTTATTGATATATTCACTGAAAATTTAAATAATGGAAGTTAGCTTATGCTAGATTGTCTTTGTGGACATATTAAAAAAAAAAAAACAAACCACCAAGAAAAGCTTTTTTCTAGATAATCTAAGCTTATTACACTGTATCACACACATAAAAGGTGATTAAAAATGAAAACCAGAAGTATTCCTACGGACAGCCCATGTCAAATGCTAGCACAGGGTCTTTAAACAGTTACTCACTTGGAAACTGTTTGGATGATAAATACATCCTTTCCTCTCACAGACTCCTGAATCTGCACTCGTGTTTCTGCCAAGAAGAGAAATATGTAATATTTGCAAGAGCAAAACTCTTTAGATCTAAGAAAAATGGAGCCAATACATGAAAACCAGCACTAGGTACATTTCTAGTTTTGCTAATTAAATGCTCACCTCTGTTTGGCTCTTGATAAACCTGAACCTTCCCCATCTCAACTCCCAAGCGCCTGTCAGAACAAAAAAAAAAAGTAGAAGTCAATAAGGGGAAAGGAAGGCCAAAACAAATGTAAATCCCATATAATGCAATGGTTACTGAAAAGGCTGTATTCCATGGCAGAAAACCAAGGCAAGAAAATCCCAAACTATAAAACCAGTAATTACAGTGAACATCTCTTTTAAAAGCACCTACAATTTCCAAAAGCTGCGCTGCAGACTATGCTAAACTTATTTTCAAGTCAAGCTCAGAACAACAAGCAA
This sequence comes from Dasyornis broadbenti, assembly GCA_013397935.1. Classification (NCBI taxonomy): domain Eukaryota; kingdom Metazoa; phylum Chordata; class Aves; order Passeriformes; family Dasyornithidae; genus Dasyornis; species Dasyornis broadbenti. The sequence goes on along the minus strand of VZRN01004651.1, from coordinate 222,552 downwards.
AAAAAAAAAAAAAAAGCTTGAATACTGAATCATGCAACAATTTCTAATTTCTCATCTATTTCTTGCCCTATATATATACATGTGGCAACACACATTTGCACAATACTTTAAAATATCACTTTAAAATGATTCTTCTCTATTAAAAAAAGTTAATACAGAGTGAAGAGGAAAAGAGCAGCAGGCACTATTTTATGGGTAATGGATGAATAATATCTGCTGTATTTATTTCTTGTCAGCATCAGCCAGACCCTATCACTAACAAAAGGAGCATCCTCTGCATTCAGGCCCAAATTCTTTCCATATGTAACCCGAGTTCCTCTGCACTCCCCTTTCTCCTCCTGTCACACTAACTTTGGATAAATAAGCCTCTGGAAGAAACCCATCCTGTCCAGTATTCCCAGTAATGTTATGCATCCTAATTAGCACGGTAAAAATTTACTAAAGTCATAAAGATTCTGATGAAGCTATTCATGGATTAAGGGTAAAGAAATGTTCCCATCCAAAATACACAGAGAGGAGGAGGGATGCAGTTTTCCTGCCTAAGAAAACCCTAATACAAGGAATAAGAAAACTTCTGCCATGATGATTTAACACTATCCAAACATGAATTATCCCACGTGTTTCCTATAAAACGCTGCAGCCAATCACAACCTGCCACGGAACAATTCAAACACAAGTCACTCTCTTCGTTATTGAGCTGCTGAATTACATTCTGCAATAGCGTACACTCCATATTCCTGCAAACCATGGCAGTTTTCCCATGTAACTTTCCTTCAAGAGGGAAATCAAGTTTCCACTAAAACAAGTCCCATCAGAATAACCCCAAGATCCCAAGATTCCCTGCAGACTTTACTTACTCAGCAATCCTCTTGGACAGTTCCATGCAGGAGGAATTGGAATTAGCTGAAAACAGCACCAGCCCACCCTTGGTGATATTCATGATGGCCCCAATTTCAGTTGATGGCACACAAAACATCAACCCTAAGTTGTTCTGCCGCTTCTAAAAGACTGTAAGAGATCAAAGGTCATTTAAATACGCGTTAAAAACAAACAAAAAAATTCTCTATTTAGAAGTGTAGTTTCCCGTAAGTCTGGCTATTCCAGTAGCCTTATTATTTGTTACCCCACTTTAAAAGCTTCCCTACAGCTCTCCAAAGATCCCAACTTTTTTTTAACTGTTTTCCTCAGGCTATCATCCAGTAACACTGATACTTTTTCCCATCACCTTGTCCAGTTCATTTTCCAGAACTGAGTAACATTTATTGACTTTTCCAAGATCACAAAGACAGTCAGGGGTAGATCGAGCTAAACAGAGCTCCTAGGTCCTGGCTAGAAGAGTCAATTTCCATAACTGAGTCTGTTTTCATCACTTTGCAGTGACTTACAAACTTACAAATAAGGATGAAATGTAAGGAAGAATTCAATAAAGCTGGCAGCTGTAAATAATGACCTCTTGCACAGCAAATCCGCTTGCTGAAGCAGCTGTTGTCATTCTTTGAAAGCAATATTTTTCCTGTGAAAATGGGAGAAAAATATCAGGAGAGAATCAGTATCATTTGGTTTTTGTTTCAAATAAAGGCACAAACCACTAATCTCACAAAGGATTTGATGGGATTCAATCTTCTTATTATTTTTTGCACATCACATTTTCGTGATTACTTCTACTATAAAATTTTAGTCAAATAAAAGGAAAAAAAAAAAAAGATCACATTGACCAATAGCCTTGGATAGATTGAAGCAGCATTCAGCTGAAAATCCTGCTGCACTTAACTTCTGCTGTATCAATAATCCAATCCTTCATATCCATTTCAGTATTATGTAGGGGAAATATTAAATATGAGTGACATAATTTAAACCCAAGTAAACAGAAGTTACAGCCAAACCAGTAACTTCTTTCCTGGTAAACATCTCCTTGCCAAGAAACAGAATTATCTAATAGTTATACGTAATTCCTTAGAAAAAGTTGATGATGTATCAACTATTAAGTAGTCCAAAACAGCAACTAAAAGAAAAACGAGTTTTGTATTTACAGGAAGAGCTGGCTAGGTCTGTAATGAAACTCCTTCACACCTCCTTTACAACCACACACAATCTCACTTGATTTAACTTTGTCAGAGGAACCTGATTCTCTCTCATGAAGAGCCAAAGTCAAGTCAGGAACTGCCCAGCAACAAATCTGTTGATGCCAAGGCTGAGCTCTGCTCAACTGCTGTGAATGAAAACCTGCCTGTCATCAGAAGCTCCAAATTGTGCAGAGACCTAGCACAAACAGCAACAGTTTCAGCCCCAGATCATCAGAATGTTTCACTCCACTAAAATCAGAAGGGCCCCTCGCCATAACCCAAACTAAATACCTAAAAAAACCCACCTCCATTTCTTAGCTAGTGTTTCTCTGTTCTGCTGCTCACTCTCTCTCTGCAGCTCCCAGCTGTCAACTAATAGCCATCACCCATCAAATATTCATGATGGTACTCAAGATCCATCTCAGCTCCACCAGAGTGAGCACAGAGTTGAAATGCTTTTAGGTCTCAGAACACCACCTGAGAGCACCCTGCTTGTGTGCCCAGATAGGAAAAGCACGGAGGCAACTTTCCATGTTACTAAAAGCATTCATATTGTTCAAAAGGCCTATTTTTTTATCCCATTGTGTGTCTTCTTCATTCCACGGATTAGAGAAATGAGGAGCATTAAGAGATCCGAAAAGATGAGCTGGCTCCCAGCTATTGCTGAGGGTGCATTTTACACCACAGTAAGATACTGATGTATTTACAAGCACCAGGCAAGTACTTTCTTGTGGATGTACTTCAGCAGCTACAAGTGGGCTATGGTGTGTGTGGGCAGGGAAGGTGCATTTCAAGAGTAGTATGGATATATCAACCTTCAAACAGGTGTTGGGATGAAAGCAAGCTCACAAAACTTTATTAGATGTGCAAAGACATGACTCTACACAGGTACATGGGACCATAACCCTCTGATTTGAGGTGGGCCAACCTTCCAAGGTCTGGGAGAACACAAGCACCACAGAACAGGCTGCAGCACAAACTCCTGCCTTTCCTTTTGGGCTGCACACAATTACACAGACACATCATGATGAGCACAACAATTACTGGGTACACATGGCTTTATGCCTCCATGAACTGAGCATGTCCACACAGAAAGCAAGAGGCAGGAATAACTGTATGTGATAACCATGGTACCAAGGAATGGATCCCCACGGGATGGAGGGAATCTGCACCCTCTCACCAATCTCTTCAAGGGGTATTTTCCCGGCCCTACACACTCACCGATCTCCCTGGGCTAACAGACCCTTCCAACCCACACCTCCCTACCAGTCCTTAGATGCTCCAGGTGGGTTACACAGGCCCTGTGGTCCCTGTGGATCCCATCCCACCTCCCCGGGAGCGGCCCGGGCACGCAGTAGCCCCATGCCGCTGCCCCTCACCTGTGGGGCTTGTGGAGAGCCCGAACAGCCCCGAAACGGGGCCGCCCAGGAGAGGGTCTCCATCCCCTGAGGGGAGGGCGACATAGCCCATTCCTCAGGCGTCGGAACCCCGTGTGGGGAAGGGGGATGTCCTGCCTTCACACAGCCGGCTGAAGTGGGCTGAGTGTGCGGGAGTGCCCTTCGCTGAAGGCCTTACCTGCCGGCTCCGGCCCCCCGGTCGCGGGAGAAGGCGGCCCGGCCGGAGGGGAAGGAGGGCGAGAGGCAGAGGCGGCGGCGGAGCTCAGCCCCTCCGGTGCTCCGCGGGCAAGATGGCGGCGGGGCGTGAGGGAGGGAGCGCGGGCGGGAGGGGCGGGCCCGAGGCGACGCCCCCCCCACCCTCCCCGCGCTGAGGGTACGCGGCGCCATCTTCCCCTTCACTCCCGCCGTGTCGGGGGAAGCGGAACGGAGTATTGGAATCACAGAATCTTTGAATTTGAGAATCATCAGGGTTGGAAGAGACCTTGGTGATCGTCCAGTCCCACCGTCAACCCAGCACTACCGCGAAACCACATCACCCAGCGCCAGAGCCGGATGCCTCTTCAACACCTGCGGGGTTGATGATTCCACCGCCTCCCTGGGCGCCTATTCCAATGCCTGACCACACGGACAATGAAAACAGTTTTTCTAATATCTAATCTGAATCTCTCGTGTCTCCGCTTAAGGTAATATCCACGACCAAGCTCCTCCTCACTAAAACATCCTTTCCGGGCGTTGAAGAGAGCAGTGAGGCCCCTTGAGCATCCTCCAGGCTAAACAAATCCAGCTCAACCATTGCTCATAAAATACATTTCCTAGACCTCTCACAAGCCTTGTTGTCCTTTGCTGGAAAAGAGAAGTACATGTCTGAGTCGCCAGCTGGGATAATGTGGGGACTCCAACACCACAGTTCAGCTGCCCCCCCACCAAAAATTACTCCTGGTGCAAAATCCATGTGGAATAACACAGTGATGTCCACACAATGCCATTATTTTGGATCTCCTGCACCTGCATCCCCACCAGAGGGACGGATGGGAGGCTGCCACACTGCTCTGGGTATTTCCATTGCATTGGCCTGTCCTCTCCATCCCCGCTGGGCACTGAGTACCACCTGGCCGTGCCATCAGCAAAGTCTTTATAGGAAAAGAGGCATTTCTGGGAAGTAAATTAAGAAAAACTGTCAGTGGTCTCTCAGTTCCTTGTCAACAGCACGTACGATTTATCCAGAGTCCTCTCAGGACTCTCCTTGCCACATACATCGGTTGAACTGCACGAAGATTCTTTTGACATCTGAAATGAGACTCTTATTTTAGTCACCCTGTTTAAAAAGGGAAAACAAAAAAAGCTTTATCCCAAGACACCCATGACAAAACTGCTTTAAGGAAGTTACAGTCATCCCACACAGACATATCCCTCCTTTAAATACAAAACCCAAACACCATGTTTTTTCCCCAGACTGCGCAGTTAGAACCTGCTTTAAATTACACTTCTCAGTATGCCCAAGTGAACAGTGTTTTATGGATCAGAATTTTAGCATTTACCATAAAGCTACAAATCAGGTACTTTCTGCTGCAGCTTTTCTCACAAAAAGCAGTTAAATTTGATTATTCTTGGACTGCTGGGTGCACTGGAACAAGGCTGAGCATCCCAGCAGATGTTTCTGTCCACGTTGGCCTTAACATAAAAGAGGAGGAAAAGCCACAGGCCAGCTCACCAAATATGCCTGCAAAGGGACAACATTAAATTCATAGTTTGAAACAGTGTTTCTGCCACTTACAAGCTGCATTTTCCACTTTAAATATTCATAGGCCAGTGTTTTCCCCAGATTTCACATTTGTTTCTTGCTTCTCGCATTCCAAGACTTTGTCGTCTCCTTTTTTGATTTTTTTCAGCAGACTGGGAGCTGGGGAAGGAGAAGCCATTTAACCTGGAGCCATGGAGCAGATGTCAAGCGCTCCACTTGCAGGCTCACAAAGCCAGGACATCTGTTTGAAACATGTGAGCAGAGAGGCCATCAGCCTCTTAGATGCTGCAGTGATCCTCTGCCTTTCCTACATCCTCTTCCAAATTACACTGAGGTGTCAGGGAATAGTTCTGTCCCTTGCCACCCCCACCATTCCTAGTCCATGTTTTTTTGCTTTCAGGCTGGTGCTTCCACACAGTTGATTCAGGATCATTGACCCAAGCAGGTTCTTTTTTTGTTTCAGGGTTTTTAGGACAAAAAGGAAGGTTGGCCTCTTCACAGAGCAGCAGAGGTTTCTCTTAGCATCGGTCTCCCTCGCAGGATTCCACTACAGGCTGGTGTGGCAGAGCAGTTTAGTGCAGAACAACCAGAAACAACAAATGTGAAGCACTGACCCATAATGCAATTAGCAGCCTTCCCCAGAAGCATTTTTCAATACCCCAGGGCACTCAGAATTTGCTGACTGTTTGATTTGTGTTGCCCCAAATTCCTGGCATTGCTTAAGCAAACCACAAGACCAGGAAACTAAGTGATCCCATCTTCTGATGCTTTTTATAAGGCTGTGGCCTTTGTTTTCTTAGAGAAAAAAAAAAAAAAAATCAATTTCTTTCCCACCTCTGTCTTCCTGATCAGAGGAATATGAGTTTAAATCTCAGGTCCCAAGGGAGAGAGATTTGTTAATTTGACAATACTCAATCCAAATACCAAGAGTTCAACAAACAGTTGCTCCAAGATGAGCACACGGATTTTATTTCATTTGCAATGATTCAATTAGTTGCCATCTAAGGAATTCTGAAAATTTTCTGGGTGTGAACACATTGGCTCACAGAGATTTGTTGTTCTTAATCCAGAGGCGACCCTGGCAAGCAGAGATGTGCAAAAAAACTCCCACACACACCTAGTCCAGCCAAGGTGAAGGGCACTGCTCATCCCGCACTGGGCTGGACGACAGCCTGCATCCATCACCTGAGAGAAGATAAATGCTGCTGTCACCCAGGCTCCTGAGCTCCATCCATCACTGCTCAGCCAGGTTGGCTTTTCTTTGTTTGTTTGGAGTTGTTTTTGTTTAAAAAAAATAAAAGTGGATATTAAAACTCACCTGCCAAACCGCCTGACAGTGAGAACTATCAGACATGGTACACCAAAGAAACGCTTTGATTTGATCTTGACAAGAGTCCTGGGAATAGGTTTGGTCTCTCCCAACAAATAAAGGTACCCCAAAAACATCCTCTACCCTACACAGCCCCTCTGAGCCCACAGGAAGGTTCTGCAGCACACAGACACCTCCACACTGAGCACAGACCAAAAGCCAACACCTCCCTGCTCCACTGCCTTCAGCTTTACTGCCCGTGGGACAGCTGTGTCCAATTTCCAGAAGATTCTGCCTCAGATATTACCCAGCTAGGGAAGCAGAACTCAAAGCAACTATAAACACATTTCAGAATTGATGGAAGGAGGTGTAATTTTATCATGTCTTGGAAGTGATCTGAAAATAGCATTCCTTATGTCTGGGAAGCAAAGTGCTTTAATAAGGGTCCTGGAGCAGGGAACACATCATCTCTGTGTGAAAGGCTGTGGCTGTAGATAGCACTCATTGCTGTATCAAATATTACTGCTTGGCTGTCTGTGGGGAACAGGCACAGACTCATTTGTCACAGTCCTGTTCCCCCTGAGTCACAAAGCTCTGACTGAAAGACTCCCTGAGTTCAGGGCTTTTTTCCTATTTCCAACTGTGCTCCCAGTTGCGGGTCAGTCTGTAATGTTTAACAGATCTGCTGCATCAGCTGCAGCACAGACACGGGGTTATCTCCAACCAGCCTGCCAACAAGGAGAAGAGAGGTTTGTGGGAATACCTGGGGTGTGACAGGTTCTGCTCAGACAGAGAGCTCGAGCTGGATATCACGGCAAGGCTTTGGACAAATGCTGCCCTGAAATAAGAGCGAGCAGTGGTGCCTCTTGCTGGGTTCACAGATTCTCTTTGCTTTACTGTGCATGGGCAGCTCTGTCCTGCAAAGTCTGTGTAACATCCAACTCCTGATGTTTACAGGTGTGGTTTGCCCTTCGATTGGCCTTTAGACCAAAGTGGTGGGACTGTACAGTGAAATCGTGTCATTTTAGAGAATTTGAACAGCTACACAGTCCGTGCCAAACACTGGTTAGTGCTCTGCTCCTCCTTGTCCTACTGGTTGGGTCCCAGCATGGTTTGCCATTTGCCTCACTGAGCTACAGCTCCTCTCTGAAGAGCACACAGGCACCATGCTCTGTGCAGGCATTTAGTGAGCACAGGAAGGGCTTGACTTGGTTATTGCAGATTAAAGCAGAATTCAGTGTATGAAAGTGGGTCTTGTGCTTTGTGTGCACAACTGAGGGGTACAGAGTAAGATTTGGTACCAGCCTTGACCCGTACACTAAAAATGAGCTGGAAGAGATGTACAGAAAGACCAAAATGCAACCAGCAAAGAGTATCCTATGTCCTCCCCAGTATGGTACCAACCAGGACCAGCAAGAGCAGATAAAACACCAGACTGGGGGTGGGGGACCCTCACTCAGCTGCTACACCAAAAAAAGGCTGAGCCTTACCCAGATCTCTTCAGCCTACCTCACTTACTGACTCTACTACCAACATCTTCTTCACAGAAAAGCTTTTTACCAGTACCTCTCCTCTAACTCACTGTATTATTTCCTGCCCGGTATCAGCAAGCTCTTCCAGAGGGTCTGCTCTCAGACCTCTGCGTACTGTCTTTGACCTTGTCAAACAAGTCAATTCCCCAAGCTCAAGAGTGGGACACTTAAAAATTTTACTCACCAGGAAAGTCTCACCAGAGGAGAGGCGTGGGGACTGCTAGGCTTCCCAGAGGCTTTTATTGTCTCATTAAGCTCTCCTTAATGAGAATTTCCTCACCTGCTGCTGTGTCCCTCCCATTCATTTGCATTCACTATCCTGCTGCTGGTACTTTCAAGGCTGTCTTAGCTCCCACTCATTCCTCTTTTCTCTTAACAATTCTGAGCCCAGTTTTGATCTCCTTGCTGTCATCCAGGTCCCAGGGAGAAAATACGATCTCCTCTTGAGTTACCACTTGCCATGCGCTCCTTGGCTGGTTTCTTCCCTGACATCTCTGCAGCTTCTCCCAGCCCCAGAATCACCTGCAAGAGTCTCTCCTCCAAAGCAAGGCAGCAACAACTGCTCCTGGTGAGCTCCCTGACTTAAATGCGTGCTAAAAACTTGCTTATTCTCTCAGCTAAGGCTCCCCATGCACAGCCCGGACCGCACACACCTCAGTGCCTGAACCCCAAACACCCCAGTGGCTCTGCCCATCCCAGCCCCGTTTGTAGGAGCGGGGCTGTCGGATCAGCCCCTCCACGGGACCAATGAGGGCCTCACACCAGCAGGGCAGAGGGTTCAGCACCTTTCTCAATGACTGCAAATACTGGGGGTTCAGGATGTTCCACCCATCCAATGGCATCTGAAAGAGCCTTGACAGCAAAGCTGCGTCAGAGGGGGGCACCGCGGCCAAAGCAGCTGTTCAGCCTCGTTGGATCGCCCGTTGGAAAGTATTTCCCCTCTTTTTTCATCCAATCTTTTCTAGATAAGCATATGGCAAATGGAAGTATCAGACAGAATGAACTCCTCCTAGCTGGGAATGAGGGACTATCACAATTATCCCTGTGATAATGAGATAGTCTGAGCATGAGGGAACTCAATACAATGGGAGATTTATCTTGGAACCAGTCCCTTGGCAGCCTAGCCTGATTTGCTGTCAGCACGGTTTCCCATTGCACAAAGGGCAGGGATCAGACCCAGGATGACATATCCATCTCTATCTCAAGGACATCTTGCTCTGTAGGTTAGTTACCTGCCATTTTTCCAGTGGTAATTCCTTAGATCCCCCAGACACTCTGCTTCACTTAAATCACATTGTCCCATGGTAATCTGTACCCACCACGGACTTCCAAATGACCCAGAAAATTGCTTTCTTTCCTACCACAAACCAGGTCAACACTTCAAATCCTGACCTTAAGGCTCCCAGGGTGAGGAGAGAGGCAAGACAGGAGTCTGAGGCCTTGGTCCAACACTCACAGAGACTCTTGTCACAAGGAGTTATGTGGCCTCTGCAAACAGATAAGGAAAACCAGAAAGAGCAAACGTGAATCTGCACAACCTTGACGTGGCAATCGATGCTGTAGTTTACCACCAGGAGCAAGTAAATAACTCCAGAGTTACGTGCTGCGTAGCAAACATTGCAGTTCCATCTGGATGACAGGCAGCAATTTGAGGCAAAAGTTAAATCTCTCTGTTCACTCAAGCTTGACATATGATGGTCATGTTACATTCCCTGTTCTCAGTGGGTTTGTGCATGAATTTAAGGTTAAGTGCATGTGTGCCTTTAGGATCACGACCTTCAATCAATATTCCATGGCCCAGCAGGCCCATAATTAATCCCCAACATGTTCAAGTGACAGCTCTCACTCGTAACGTCATCCATGCAGAACAGCGAGGTACGTGTCAATTCCTGCGTTCCAGCTGGGAGTCAGAGATTTTCCAGCCACCGGAGCAGGGAGGCTCCAAGGCAGGTTTCTGACAGGATGAACAGGACAATTGGCAGGTTGGACTATTTTACAGGTAAATTGGGTAGGGCAGGAGAGGGAGGTGTGATACAGTCACTGCTCATTCAGCTGCCGAGGATGGGCTGGGAATGACAACACTTCAGTGCTGCCATTCCCTGTTACATGACCAACATTTTCTACTCATAAAAGTGTAAGCGTTCCAGAGGCTTATGAAGCCTCTTAGAAAGTCCCCACCATCTTCATCCTGGACAGTTTGCAAACATGAAACTTGAGCAGACTCAGCTCAGCCACTTGCTCTTCTTTCTTCTCCCAATCATTGGTTTTCAAATGTACCCAAAGGTCTGAAACCCAACAATAAACCATAACCATGATCTGGCAATCAAATCCACGTGCCCCAGGCAAGTCCTCACACCCAGGTCATGTCCTGTCAGCCTCAGTCATAGAGCTGCTGCTAATACCAGTGGTTTGTTTCCAAATTCCAAGTATTTAATCTTTTTATCTACTTGTTCTGTTACCAAAGATGAACCTGCTCCATCAGGTTGGATCAAGTATTCTATCCCACAGGCAACACAACAGGCTGGGTATGTTTTACCAAAGTTTATTGGGGGTTAATATTCATTCACCAACAGCACAGAGTATCAGCTCTTCGCTATTTAAGGGCTGGAAATGTCAAAGACAGAGACAAGCATTGCTCAGAAATAGTTATGCTGTACATCAAATCTGAGTAACAGCAACATGACCACTGATTTCTCCTGCCTGAGGAGAGAAAAGGTGAGTGTCTTACTATTCCATTCCCTACAAAAATACATACAGCCATTGCATTTAACTCTCTTTCTATAAAAGATGCATAAATAAGAGTCAAAAGGGACAAGGAGTAAAATGCTGCTACTTTGACCCACCTTGCTGCAGCTCCAGAGTTCTTCCATTCCCATTGTGTGTTAAATCAGCATATTTGAGATACCTCCAAAACACGAAATCTCACCTCATTAGCATGTGCAGCCCTTTGCAGTCCCCAGTCCCATGATTTGAGCTCTGAAATGAGGAAAATTGCAGAGAAAAGAATGGCCCCTTCCACACCAGCGCCCACTCAGACCCTTGGGATCTCCACTTCCGAAGCAGACCTGGACTTGCGCCGGCTGGTCAGGCTGCCCAGGACCGACTCCTCGCTGAAGGCCCCTTCAAAGGTCGACAGGATGGACTGACGAAACTTCTCCTTGAAATCCGGCCCCACAAAGACGTACAGGATGGGGTTGATGCAGCTGTTGAAAAAAGCAAGGCTGGAAACCAAGGGGATCCCTATGTAAAGGGCCAGTTTCATCTCATGGCTGGAAGAGTTTTTGGATATTTCCAGCAAGGAGAAGACATGATAGGGGAAATAACAGAGGAAAAATGAGCCTGTGACAGCAGTGATGATTCTGTAGGGCTTTGCAGAGTTGGCCAACTGCCTTCTTTTCAGCTTGACAGCAACGACACTGTAGCAGATGAGAATCACCATGAAGGGGATGAGAAACCCACACAGGAATCGTGTGACAATCATCGCTTTGTGCCGCATCCTCCACAGCCTCCGCGTTGCCTCAGATGTGTAGTCATCAGACAGCGCAAAATTATTGTAACAGCTGGTGACGTTCCTGGAACTGACCACAGTGTCCCGAAAGACCAGGTACGGGGAGCTGAGCAGGAGAGCCAGGAGCCACGTTCCCAGTGCGATCCTGGCCGCCAGTTCCGGGCTTCTGCGGTTGTGAGACCAGACAGGAAAGGCCACAGAAACGCAGCGGTCAATGCTGATGACCGTCAGGAGGAAGACACTGGCAAACATGTTGAGGAAGGCGATGGTGCTGTTCAGCTTGCACAGGAGCTTCCCAAATGGCCAGTGGAAGCCCAGGGCGGTGTAGACGATGCTGAGGGGCAGGAAAAAGGTAAAGATGAAGTCAGCAATGGCCAGGTTGAGGAACCAGATGGAATTCACTGTCTTCTTCATCTTGAAGCCTGCAATCCAGATGACGAGGCCGTTCCCTGTCACCCCCAGCAAACAGGCGATGCTGTACACCACCATGGAGAGGATGTGTATGGTCTTCTGGAGGCCAGAGTAGTAGTCCTGGTCAGTGGCGATCTCTGGCTGCTCTGTGGGGCAGCTGGCAGAGAAGGGGGAAGGGGAGGAAGAGGTGCTGTCCATCACTAGCAAGCCAAGACCTGAAATGATAACAGAGATGTTATCTGTGGCTTCTATGGCTCAAGAGAGGTGCAAAGTTTTGTGAGGAACTGTGCACAAAATGTGTATGAAAAGCCAGATTAAATAAATTAATGTATAATTAATATAAAGTCCTTCTCTACAGCATGTACAGCTGCACCTTACAGAAACCACCTCAACCAGAGAAACCAACTCCAGTTTTGCTGTTGGTGTTAGTGCTGTCAGAACACCTCCACGAACAGCAGGAATCCAGCATCGGCCATCGGCAGAACCATGGAAACACAGATCCCCCCACTGTGATGAGTCCTTTTTGAACGACCAGTGACAAAGTATGGCAGCAAAAGCTATCTAGACTGGTAACAATTATGTTAACAGACTATTTCTTCACCAAGCCCCTTCCACGGAGGTGCACTCAGAGCAGAACAACACCCAAGCTGTATCCAAGTGTAACCATCGGCCCTTTACCCGCCCACTACCCTCTGGTGAGCCCACCCTTCTCATCTCTCTCCGGCTGATCCCAACACTTGCCTTGGCAGGCCCCAGCAGGACTCACCGTGGTGCTCCTTGGCCGCTCTGCCCACAGCTGGTGGTCTCGCCTCCTGGCTGACTCCCTTTCTGCTGCCCCTCTCCAGGGTGACTCACACTGCCTCGCCTCATTTTCCCATGGCTTGGGATCACGAGGAATTTAGTAGGATCACTTATTCCCTAATCTTCTTCCTCAATTTGTGGTGTGTTGATTTAACCCCTGAAGCCCCAGAGCGTGCAGGTTCCCTCGAGCCAGCTGGCCAAGCCTACCCACTAACTCAGACTTGAAGAATGAAGAAAACACGACCCCTCTCCTGCCTGCGCCACGCATCCGCCTGTTAACTCTCCCTCCCGAGCACCTGGAAATCCCTCCGGGCATCGGGGCTGCCCTACAGCGAGGGAGCACAGGGCCTGCTCTGCTCCCCATAACAGCGGCTCCGTGCCCAACCTGTGCCATGGCCTAGCACACCAGCTTTCCTGGAGACACGGTCTTGGTTGGGGGATCTTGGGGTGTCTGGAAGTGCTCCCTGCCTGGTGCAGGGTGTGGAGTCCCATCCTTTAGCTCATGCGCGAAGTCGCGGGACACTGGGAACACCCAAGGCTGGGGGAGAGGCACCTGGGGGTGCACGGCAGGCAGGGCTGGAGCCGTGGGTGACAGCAGAGGAGGGGTGACAGCACAGGGGTGACGGCACAGGGGTGACAGCAGCGGGCCCCCCGCCCCTCCCTGCCCGGCCAAGGCCACCCGCGCCGCGGGCGCCACGTGCGGGCCGCGCCGCCAG
>VZRN01004651.1:194286-209031 GCA_013397935.1 Dasyornis broadbenti | reverse complement strand
GGGGAGGGGGCAGAGCGCGGCGCTGATTGGCCCAGGCGCCGAGGGGCGGGGCCCGGCCGGTCTATGGTAGCGCGGGCTCCCGCGCGGTAACGGAATCAGGATCGGGTAAGGAGCGTGCGGGGCCGGGCCCGGCCCGGCCGGGGCGTGCGGCGCGGGGGAGGACGGGGGTAGGGCACGGCATCCCATCCCATCCCGCTGCGGGTGACAGCGGGCAGGCAGCGCCCGTCCCCGCCACGCGGGTCAGGGCAGAGGGGGCGCGTCCCCGGGAGGCCCTCGGGATGTGGGAGGTGATGGAGTCGGGATATAGGGGGTGCAGAACTAGGTGGGGATGGAGCTTTGGGACTGAGGTTTGCTAGGGTTGGACTGGTGTCCAGCATGAGAGGGGACATGGGGGGGTCTCATCCTTACTGGGGAATGGGAGCTCTGTTTCCCCTGAGCCAAAGGCAGTGAGTGCGAGTGCTGCTGCAACGTTTGCTGGGGGGACATGCAGGACCCCAGGCGTCCTGCTCAGAGCCCGAGCACTGCGTCCTGCCCTTTCCCGCCCAGCCCCTCTGACAGTGAGAATTTGTACCCTGCCAGTGAGGCTCTGGGCTTGGGCCAGAGCATGGCCAAGCATCCATGCCCAGCAAGAGCAGCATGAATGGACTTTGGCAGCTTGGCCCAAGAAAACCATGTGGGATTGCTTAATAACCTGTTCACTGCCTTTTGCCTGTCCTTGTGGGGTTAATGAGTAAAAAGATGCATTGTTTTCTACCAAGGCAGCAGCTGGGCTGTTATTCTTTCCCCAAGAGCAGCAGTGGCATTGACTGGGCCAGAGGGCTCCTGCCAGGCCTGGGCATCACCCATGCCATGGAGCCAAGCAGAGGCAGAGCTGCTGCCTCTCAGGGGCTCTCAGCTCCACAAGATGTTTCAGTCAGGGTTTGGGGCAGGACTCTGAACTGCTGGGGGTTTGCCCAAGGGAAAGCAGCCAAGAGGTTTAAGCGTGCTGGGCATCACAATGTGCATTAGAATTGAGATCTGTGGGTATGAGCACTTCACTGCCCTTGAAATTAAACATCAGGCACTGCCAAGCTGGGCAGGGGGAGCTCAGGGAAGGGTGGTGATGGGAGAGTATCAGAAATTATCAAAGCACTGTAATTAACAAACTGATCTTAAATCAGCAGGGGAAGCCAGAGAGTTGTGTGTGTTTTCCTCACCCCTTTGTGAGGAAGGGCTGGTCCCTTTGTGTTCTCAGGGAATATGCGGGATGGCAGCAGGCAGCACACAGGGAGGTGTGGAGGAACCAGCCCAGCTGCCATCCCACAGACTCCTCTCTCCCCTGGCAGGCGACTCGGAGCCAGCAGCAGCACCATGGCGGACTCAACACAGAGCCTCCCCAGTGCCGAGCTCTGGGCCTCCCATAACAAGATGGTGCTGGAGCCGCTCGAAACCAATGACCCAGAGGTGAGAACCCCTTCCTGGCTCCTGCCCAGCTGCTTTGTCCATTCCCCAGCCAGCCATGGGGATGCTGACCTCCTTGTGCCAGGGACATGGGAGGGTCCAAGGCTGAGCTGCTGGAACCCATCCATCCTCTGTGCCCTCTCTGTGACTGGCTGGGGCCAGCTTCACCAATAAAGGATCTCATCTCCCTTCTCCAGCACCTTTCCAGGCCCGTCTCCAAGCCCTGTCCCCTCTGAGGGTGCATCCTCTGTGGTGGAACATTCACATCTCCGTGCAGAGCTGGCATGGCTGAAGCTGTTTCTCTCCTCTCCCAAAGGTGCACAGCATCATCAAGAAGGAAAAGCAGCGGCAGAAGCTGGGACTGGAGTTAATCGCGTCGGAGAACTTTGCAAGCCGAGCAGTCCTGGAGGCCCTGGGATCCTGCATGAATAACAAATACTCCGAGGGTTACCCAGGACAAAGGTACAGGGCTGGGGCAGTGTCCTACCAACCCAAACCCTTGCAGGGTGGGAGAGGAACCACCCACCCTGCCAGGCCTCACCTCTGGGAAGGAAGTGATGTCCCTATGCTGGCAGCCAAGCTCTTCCAGGACACGATCCAACCTTCTTGGCTTGTGTCCTTGGCTACATGTGGGATAGTCTTAGCAGGGTCACATCTGCTGTGGCTGCTACAGACAGAGCATCACCCCAGTTTCTCCCCAGCTTGCTCACAGGGACCATTCTGAGTAATGAGTTCGGTTTTACCCCTGCCCTGTTCTTTACTGCAGGTACTATGGTGGAACAGAGTTTGTGGATGAGCTGGAAAGGCTGTGCCAGAAGCGAGCCCTGCAGGCCTACCGGCTCGACCCCCAGAAGTGGGGTGTCAACGTCCAGCCCTACTCAGGTACTGGGGTGCTCAGGAGAGCCAGGACAGTTCCCCAGGCCTCTGTGTGCCCCAGCATTCATAACCAGCCCAGTGCGCTCTCGCTGCAGGGTCACCTGCAAACTTCGCGGTGTACACGGCCCTGGTGGAGCCCCATGGCAGAATCATGGGGCTTGACCTGCCCGATGGTGGCCACCTCACCCACGGCTTCATGACGGACAAGAAGAAGATCTCTGCCACCTCTGTCTTCTTTGAGTCCATGCCATACAAGGTACAGAGAGCTGGGCCACAGTTACCATAAGTGTTGGTGCCTCCTAAAATTAAAAGTACCAGCATCAGGTTCCCAGCACCCCCTCCTGCAGGACAGCACTGCAGCTGGTCTTCACCACAACAAGATGGCTGAACCCTCCTCTTCCTCTCCCAGGTCAACCCCAAGACTGGTTACATCGACTATGACCAGCTGGAGGAGAACGCCCGGCTCTTCCACCCCAAGCTCATCATAGCAGGTAAGGATCCCACCTGTACTGACCTCCCTGGGGACACACCTTGGGTGGGGTGGCTTCCTGAAGCCAGGACCACCCCCTAAACCCATGAATGCTGCAGTGCCAGGAGGAAACCTCTAACGCACCCATCTTGGAATGAGCTTGTGTGCTGTCCCCAGCTGGGCTATCCCCACACTGCAAGCACGGTCCTGGGGCTCTGCCAGGGTTTTGGTGCATCTGCTCCTGTCCCCTCCTCATCACCTCTCCCTGCAGGTGTCAGCTGCTACTCACGGAACCTGGAGTACGCCCGCATGCGAAAGATCGCCGATGACAACGGGGCCTATCTCATGGCCGACATGGCCCACATCAGTGGGCTGGTGGCCGCCGGCGTGGTGCCCTCGCCCTTCGACCACTGCGACATCGTCTCCACTACCACCCACAAGACCCTGCGGGGCTGCAGGGCCGGAATGATTTTCTACCGCAAAGGTGCCTGAACTGGCTGGGGTGCAAGGAGAAATGCTGCAAGTTAACTTTCCTTCCTGCTCTAACTGGGAAGAAGGGAGTGCAGAAAGATCCTGGGAGCATCTGGGGAGCATCTGGCTAACGCTGGCTCAGATTTGAAGATGAACAACCACCATCCCTATTCTGAGTGGCTGTAGGGGTGAAAGCAGCTTGTGGGAGAAGGGCAGCCAGGCTGCCTTGTGACCATGTCCTCCCTCTCCCGCAGGCACCCGCAGCGTGGACCCCAAGACAGGCAAGGAGACCCTCTACAACCTGGAGAGCCTCATCAACCAGGCAGTGTTCCCTGGGCTGCAGGGAGGCCCACACAACCACGCCATTGCAGGTACACAGCCAGGCTGGCTGCCAGCTCCAGCATGGCAGAGTGAGCCAGCAAAGGTATCCTGGCAGGGGTCTGACCCCCAGCAGGAGCACGGGAGGCTCCAGCTGCCCTACACAGCCTGGGGATACTGTGGCAAAAGGCAGCTGGCTGATCCAGCATTGCCCAAGGAGTGACCAAGCCTGTGTTACCCTGCGTTTTGGCTCATGGCAATGCTGCCAGCCTGGTTAGGGCCAAGGAAAGAACAGTCCATTAGTTTGTTCAGCTCCAGGATGGCTTCTGCTGGCAGTGCCATCCATCTCCAACTCTGCTGGTGGGAGGCCCCCAAAACTAACCCTGGCCTGCCTCCCTCTGCAGGGATCGCCGTGGCACTGCATCAGGCCATGACGCCCGAGTTCAAGGCTTACCAGCAGCAGGTGGTGGCCAACTGCAAGGCGCTGTCGACAGCACTGATGGAGATGGGCTACAACATTGTCACAGGTGAGGACAGGTCTTGGTGGTGGAATGGGGCTGACCCTGGGGTCTGACCAGGGCAGCACTTCATGGACACCATGGAATTCCTCAGCCCTGGTTAAATCTCAAGTCTTCTTTTACTGAAGTTTCCTGTGGGAGGAGCATTTCCCCAATCCCACATCCCCATCAAAGCCCTCTCTCTGCAGGGGGCTCTGACAACCACCTGATCCTCCTGGACCTGCGCAGCAGAGGCACGGATGGCGGCCGGGCCGAGCGGGTGCTGGAGCTCTGCTCCATCGCCTGCAACAAGAACACATGCCCTGGTGAGGGATCCCACGAGCTCTGCAGCTCCCAGCTCCTGGTCCACGCTGGGAGCCAGGCTGAAATCCCACACGTGGTGGTTTCAGTGCCAGGTTTGGTCACGAGTGCCTTGCTGTGGTGCAGGTGATGTCAGCGCCCTACGCCCCAGTGGCCTCCGGTTTGGGACGCCGGCTCTCACCTCGCGTGGCTTCCGGCAGGACGATTTCCGCAAGGTGGCCCAGTACATCCACAGAGGTGAGCCATCCTACCTGCACATCTGGATGTGGGAGAGGACATCTGGGCACAGCTGGCACCAGCCAAACTCTCCCCACTGCACAGGCAGTGGGCTGAAAGCCTGTCCCTTGCAGTTTTCTCCCAGTTGTCCTCAGGGGTTCCACGCTGGTTTCCCAGGGCAGCAAGTCCCTCAGATGGGAGAGAGGGAACAGGGCTGTGTCCCAGGGAGCAGCAGGGCTGGGAGAGCTGTGGGATGCAGCAGCTGCGAGGGCTGACCGAGGCATCACCCATCCTGGCAGGGATCGAGCTGGCACTGCGTGTGCAGAAGGACATGAGCCCCAAGGCCACACTGAAGGAATTCAAGGACAAACTGGAAGAGCCAAAATACCGTGGGGAGCTGAAGGCACTGAAGGAAGAGGTAGAAGCCTTCGCAGCCACCTTCCCACTGCCCGGGCTGCCTGTCCTGTAAGGAAACACACCCATCCCCGCTCCCGGAGCCACAGGAGTACCCAGGATCATGGCATGCTCACATCCCCAGCCTGAGACCAACACCCCAGTGCCTTCTCCCAGCAATTCCCTGCTGGAAGGGCAGCAGCAGCTCTTCCTTTCCCCTCCCATGTGGGGCACAGGGTCCCCCGAGTACAACCCCCATGGGGACACCAGCCCTTCACCACTGTGTCACCACTGGGAGCAAGCACCAGGTCACCCTCACCTCCTGGCCAGGTGCCATCCAGCTCCTGCTGGCTCTGGAGCAGCAGATGAGATTTAGGCTGGTCTGTCCAAATTCCCTGGACACCCCACCCATGACAATGGGAGGAACAAGGGGTCTAGCTGCACAAGAGACCTCACAGCCACTAAAAGTCCCCCTGGTTTCAGCCTCAAGGATTCGCCCTCATCCTATGTGCCTTGCCACCTCCACAGGCTATGACAAGGCCAAGCCTTGTCCCAAACATCTCTCCTGGGATCACCATCCCATCCTAAGCAGAGCCTCCAGTATTTTCTCAGACCCCCTTGGCACAAAGCTTAGGTTGAACCATTTTTTAATAAGCACGGTAAAATTAAGAATTTAACCACAATGTATGACAAGAATTATAAGCTTTAAAAAATACGACCAATTTTTNTTTTTTTTTTTTTTTTGTATTTCAAAAATATCTGAACCCAAATAAATATTTTTTTTTTTTTAAAAGTACATTTCTCAGACTAGTCATTTGGTGTTAACATCTGTTAAACTCTTGTGCAGTAACACTTACAGCACGACACTAAGACATGCTTCTTGGATTTCTCCCGGTCACACTCGCCCTAACTACTGACGCAAGCATTCAGCACGCACAGGCACACACACGGAACTCAACATGCAGGAATAGGATACAGTGCTTTTAAAATGAGAATTCATCACAGCCTCCTGGCAGCCCTCAGAGGCAGCTCCAAGCCCAGCCCCATCCCCGTGCCAGCAGCCGTGCCGCCGGCAGGACCGGGTACCCTGCTTCTGCCTTCCAGTTAAATCCCTCTCGGGGAGCAGTGGATGGGGGGTTTGTAGCCCCTCCAACATCGGGGTGCAGTTTGGTGCTCTGACATTGTGCTCTGGGGCAGGTGTTCTCCTGCAGCCTGGGTAGCTCCCTGAATTCCCTCACACCCTGTTACAGGAGCCTTCTCACCGTGCTGCTACAAGCCCTGGGTCCTGCCCAGCTCCCGGAATCTGCAGCGTGGGCTGTCACCCACCATCAGACCAGGGGGCTCAGGACCCTCATGCTCAACAAAACCCAAAGAACTGGCCTGGGGGTACAGAGCCATCATCTCCCACCCCTGGAGTGCCTCTCCCACCCTCCCACCACGGTGTATATTGCTAGAGTATAGGCAGCTCCTCCCTGCCAAGGCAAGGCAGCTGTGGAGCTGCTCAGAAGTGATTGCTATCAGATGAAAGGAAATCTGAGCACTGTTCTCTGAGAAATGAAACCTGTGTAGGGTTAAGATCACCTACAGCTATGGCTGACCCTCCTGGGGTGGGAGCTGGAAGCAGTGGGTTAGTGGAGAGCAGAGCAGGGGCTGGCAGCTGGGAAGAGGAGGAGTGGGAAACAGGAGCCCTTCCTCCTGGCCGGGGGAGACTTCTGCTCTGATGAATTCTCGGTCAGGTTGGACACCTCTCCCTGGCAGTGAGGACAGAGCCAGCGTGGCCGTGCGGGAGCGGGGACATGCTGGGCTGGGCTGGGAGCACTCACGGAAGCAGGAGACAGCCATGCAGGGCACCGCTGGCTCTGGCGGCTGAAAGGCTGGTGAGGATGGCATTACCACTGCCAGGAACCCGCCCTGCTCCTGCTGGAAAGATGGCTCAGGCAAGACGATGACACACGTGCCAGAACTCATGGCAGGAGCTATAAGTGCAAAGGTTGTGGCTTGTTGTCTGTGAGTATCAGAAACTGGTGAGGTACCACACCAGAGATGGAGGAAAAGTCCTAAAGTGCCAATACAGGGATCTGAACTGTACAGGAGCAGAAGAACAGAGACAGAGAAATTACAGAGGAAAGAAGAATTCAGCTCCCAAACACCAGCTGTGCTCGGAATCCCCTCAGTTTCTGCCACCACAAGCACAGAGGGCACGTTGTGCTCCCAGTGCACCGAGGTGCCACAGCCCGGTGTTAACTCCCCATTTTCCAGTCCAAGTTCAGAGGTTACACTGCCGAGAGGAGGACAAGCACTCCAGGGCATGTTTCTTCACAGTTCCAAATTGCAGATAATCCCAGAGCTCCCGTTGGAAATCGGGTGATGTTCCAGCCAAGTCCCTGGGGCATCCTCCCCAATCAGAGCTGCTCTGTGGCAGGAGGTGAAGCAGGTCAGACAGGTGGTAGTGCAAGTATTGCTCAACACGGCCTTGAATACCAGATACTACAGGTTGGACAGAGGGAGCAAGAAGTGAGTTATTTACCAATTCATGAGCACAGTTGAACACCACAGGTCGAGACCGCTGTGACTAAGATGAGCCACCAGCAATCATCTCTCCCACTCCATGCTGGAGGAAGACATGAGTGAGTCAGCAGGAAAAGTCTGTCCCTCCCTCCCTCCTCAAACCCAAACAGCACTAGGTTGTTTTTCAGCAGGAAACAAGCTCCTGTTTTGAGCATTGCTCCAGAGCAGGACGCTCGGAGCTTTCATCTGCCTGGTGTCACCTGCATTACTCATTTACTGAGATGCCTCTTCCCCCAGGGAATCTCACCTCAGCTTTAGTGTGGAAGTTTGGGTGTGTATGAATCAACCTGGGGGCACCTTGAGTCACCTCAGGAAGCAGCCAATTTGATGGACACAGAGGCTTTTCACCAGCAGACTCAGTTCACATGAGACAGGTGGGCACAGGTAGGACAGGAAAAGGCTTCAAACCTGCTGTAAAGGTGAGCAGCCCCAGACACATCACTCACCTTCAGCAAAGGCCACATCACACTGCTTCCAACCACAACCTCAAAACACCATCACAAGGAACCCCTGACCCAGGAAATCCCTCTGGAGAATACCTCAAGGCCAACTGGCCAGGTGGCACAGTCCTGAGACACAGATGCTGGTGCAAAACGACAGCCTCCGCAAGGAGCATCCCTGCATCCAGGACATGGTTTCAGAGCAGTGCAGGTCTCACAGCAAGTCTCAGTGGGGTCTAAGCCACACTGGGGACCCCGAGGCTGTACACAGCAACTTCCCATGCTCAGAAGGAAGATCACATTCATCTCCAAAGCTGCCTCACATCACCACCATAAACAGAAGTTTTAAAAAAAAAAACACAACAAACCAAAGAACAGATCAGCTCTTGTGTGATCTCAGCTGTTCTCACCCCATAATCAGCATTAAAAAGAATTAAAACCAAGATTATCTTTCTTAGCAAGACTTTTCTTACTTAAAAGTACCACAGGAGCTGCTGCTGCCACATGGCACCGGGGAGAGCAGCCCAGGCCCAGTATCACCTACAGGATTCCAGAAGGAAGCGCTGTGCCCAGGCACAAAGCTTTCGGCACTGACAGGAGTAATCTGAGAGTGTCACCACGTTGGTGGTACACTCCTTATGGCACAGAAGCTTTGAAAGGAAAAGTTCTCAGTACCCAGGCTCAGAGAGCAGCAGCTCTGCCCCATCCAGGGCCACCCAGAAGCCCTGGGAGAGGTAGTCGAGACACGACAATGGCTCAGCCAGGAGCAGCACGCAGCGACGCTGGCCCTGTGTTACCACAAAGCACAAACGCCAACTCCCCAATAAACAAACAAAAAAAATAAAATAAACTATTATGGATACAACATGGAATCCGGTACATTCATCCCTGATCTCTCCTGAGCACTCAAACCTCACCAGCCAAGCAGCCTGTGGTAACAGCCTGCTGTGTCACAGCATAGATCCAGCTAAATCGCATTGTTTCCCCATCACAAAAAGCACCTAAAAATGAGGGCCCTCACCTTCCTTCAGTTCCCTTCTGTCCTTAAAAAGCCACCCCTGACCTCACACACTTTGAGGATTCCCAGTCTCCCTCCAGCCTGCTCGGAAGCCGCCCAGCAAATCGGACGTGACAAATGAACAAGGCACAGTGCTCTACATTCACAGCGGCGGCGCCTCAGGGCTCGCCAGCGTTAGGGAGTGCTTCAACCTTCCTGATTTTAACAAAGCTGGGAGAAACTGGCAAACCCTTTCTGGAAAAAAGCACGTGTGCCTCCGCTGTGCTGCCACTCACCCAGGGACAACCTGTCCTGGGAAGTGCCAGGGAACTCAGAAAGTGCAACAAGGGACACCGTCCACTGTGGCTGTGCACAGACCTGCAAGCTGCCACCCTGCCAGGGGGCTGTGAGCTACACTCACACCACACACCAGTGCATTAAAAAGCTTCACATGGCCTTTACACCTCTCCTCTGGTCACAGCCCTAGCTCCACAGAAGGGACCGACAGTGCTCAGGGCTCTGGCAGAAGCGTGCAGAGCACTGTGTTATTTGGGGGGGTGCACATTGTCAGTACTGATCCCCAAGAGAGCCCACCTCCCTCCCTGCCACAACCCCCTGGGATGCTGCCATGATCCACTTTAAAAGTTAACAGTGCCCCCTCTAACATTTACAGAGTGCCCGATGGTTTATGCGATGGAACATCTACGTTTTTGGCTACAGGGAACACCCAGAAATCCGCTCCCACAGCCCCGGATTGCTGCGGAGCAGAGACACGAACACCTCAGCCCCTTCCCGATGTGTGAGAGCTACTGCAGACAGCGGCAACGTCAAGCACGGATGAGCTCTGTCAGACTCCGAGCACACAGGCACACAGCCTGTGCAAGGCTAGATTTTGTACAAAAAGCTGGGAACATAGTCAAATCTGAGCAGGGGGTTCCCCCCCTGCCCCGGTTCCTGAATGTAGTGCAGCTTCAGCAGCTCAGCCAAGTACTGCACGATTTTGATATCTTCATTGGCAAGGCCCAGTTGAAGCTTTAGGAAGTTCATCCTGCGATTCACAACAGATTCCTCCGGTTCCCTTTCGCTGATGGGAAGGTGCAAATGATGGCAGAAGGTGAAGAGGAAGGCTTTAGAACACAGCTGGGTGAGGATACTTTGGACGTGCATGTAGTAGGTGCTGCCCCGCTTGATCTGCGTGCGGTGGTCGGCCAGCCGGGCCACCACGGTGCCCTTGTAGAGGGGGCAGCGCAGGGTCTTGCTGTCGGCGTCCAGGATGCTCAGGTAGCGGCTGTACCGGCTCAGGGCGTGCAGCACGTTCACCCCGGCAGGGGACACCGTCCTGGAACAGCAAGAGAGAGGTCATGGTTGGAGGGGAGCTGATAATTCAGCAGCAGGCTGTGTCCGTGCCCTGTATCCCGTGTACTTTCCTTCTAGCTGATGAGCTGCTGCAAGAACTCTGTTGGTGAGTAAAGTCTAGCACGGAAGAGAGGGGGCAAGTAGGCTCTCCAGCCTGCCAGATCCCAAAGACACCCTCATTCCCTGGATCCCCACATGCCCTGATCTGCGCTGTGTGTGCTATAGCATAAACCACCACACTTCAGGTCAGCTTTCTCCCTCAGTGACATGGAGAGGGAGTGATAGGACATCTCTGGTGAACAGACACATCTTGTAGCAGCTGGAAGCTTCTAGATGTGACTCAGAAACCCAAAGAAGTCCCCCCTTGCCAAGAGCTCCATAGTCCTCCCAAATCGCTTTGGGAGGGAGCTGCTCTGAGGTGGTTGAAGCCCCGAGTGGAGCAGAACCTTCTGCATTTCCTAAAAGAGAAAATCATCCCTAACCCACAGCATTCCCTGACTGAGCCTGGCTATTTGTCACTCAGGTGCAAACCTACAGCATGCTCACAACAATACAATTACCCACCAAGCCTAACCTCATGTTATTTAAATGCAAATTATGAGCCTACGCAAACCCTTCAGCTCCTTCATTCTTTGTGGTGAGAGTTGCTGGGCTGAGATACAGCTTCCAGCCTCAAACAGCGAGCTCCAACTGATGTAGGGGCTGTCCCTGTGCCCAGGTAGTACCTGGCCTTAGGAGATGCAGGATCCTTACTGGAATAAGGAATTTAGTCTCTAAGTTCCTTCCCAGAGCGCTCATACAAATGGTTTGTGGAGAACACCCACATTAAACTCAACACTTAATTAAAATTCCACGGAGGAGAGCTGAAATGACTGACACATGTTACAGACAGTTCTTAAATAAAGATTTCTGTTTATAAAAATTGCATCTAACCACAAACATTGCACAATGAGTAAACACTTGGGGCTTTTAAAAACCTCACTGACAGACAGAGAGCTTGTGAGCAGCTGGCAGAGCTGTCATCCTGCCTCATAAGCATAGGAATGAGAGCAAACTCACAGTTTTGGATAATTTCACCATTCACATCCCCCAGCAATATAATACTCTGCAGCCCAGAAAGCAGGTTTCTGTGTTTTAATTTTCCTGCTGTTTACAAACACTCCTGCAGGAGCTATTCCAGCCTGGCTCTGAGCTGCCACTCTGATTCATGCTTTCCACACTGGTGACGGCAATGGCCATTCCCTGCCGTACCTGCACCCAAAGCACGGAACACATCCTGGAACACACACAAAAAATCCTTTTCATAACATCAACAAGGGCAGGGCTGAAATCTTGAGCTGAGCAAATGCTCTTTACTAATATGAGCTGCAAATCCACATTTCAGGACTGGGTATTGGGAAAAGGCACTTGTTTTTGGGATAATCCTCACCCTAAGCAGAGGTTTCCTACAATCCCAACACTCACCTGCACAGCTCCAGGGGCTTTTTTTCCTCACCAGCACAGCCCAAGGTGCTGCACTCCAAGTCTGACCTACAGATCTCATCACCTCTTCAACAGGCTCCACAAGAAAAAACCCTCCCCCCAGCACAGCATCATTTAAACACTAAAATTCCAGCTAGAAATGTGAGAAGAGTTCCAGCAGGAACAGCAGATCACCCAAGGGACTCCAGGAAGACTTGTATCAGATCATCCAGGAACCGAGCAGGACTTGGGGTGTTTGTTCTCTGCTTTGCCAGGCAAAGACTTAAATCAGAAGCAAACCTCCGGGCCGAGGAATTCATCTGAGGCAGGCAGCAACCGGCTAGATGTTTTAAATATTAATTCTCAAGTGAAGCTGGATACAAAGAGATCTAGCCCTCTTCCAAAATAAATTCCACAAGCAGAAATTCATGGCAGCTGTGTTGGTAACTAAGCTCCCTGCACACCCATTGCTCTGTGATACGAAGTTCTTACCACACACCTCGACCCTATTAAAGCAAACAGATCCTTGGATTTACCTCTGGAGTCCGATCAACTTCCACTTCTGGAAATCCACCAAGTGCAGAGGGGACGTGACCCAGTGCTTCACGGGCTTGGCGTACACGCCGCAGTTGGGCACAAAGATGGAGAGCGCCGTCACGAGCTTCTTGACCATGGCCTCGTCCTCCCCCAGCACGACCAGGGTCCTCCCACTGAGCAGGGAGTAGATGGCAGGGTGGGCAAAGGGGTACTGGCGGATGAAGCGCAGCGCGTTCTGCCCAGCCCTCTTTCTGTGCCTTTCTCCGGCCGCACAGGCCAGATGGGCGGGAGAGGGGGTCCTGTCGGAGCATGTGGAGGCGGCGCTGCTGATGTAGCTCATGGAGTCCGAGCACTCGTCCAGGCTGCTCTTACTGACCTCCCTGCTGCCCGTCAGGTAGCGCGAGTCGAGCTCGTAGGGCAGGAGCCCCCCTGAGAGGCCGTCGTGGGAGGGGAAGCCCCCGCGCAGCCCCTGCTCGGCCGGCCGGTACGGCTGCGGGGGGATCCGCACCACCCCGTCCTCCTCGCACGGCTTCTGCCCCAGCTCAGGCAGAGGCTCCAGGAAGTTGGGACTCTCCTTCCCGATACAACAGGCAGCATCCACCTGCACTAAGCTTTCCTGTTTTGAGATGTCGTCCTGCCCATCATCGATGCCCGGGTTCAGTCTGGGGGTGAAACGAAGGCCTCCCTCGTCGTCATCCACATAGGGCTCCTCGTTAATGGCACTTGGGTAGCTCGCTTTGAAATCCTCTGGGATGAGGGACTCAGAGGGACATGTGCTGAGCACCTCGATGCTATCCTCGCTGACCGTGCGCCGGCTGCCCACCTTGCTCCGGCCCACCTGGGGGCTGGGAATGACAGGCAGGCTGGCCTGGCTCTCTGATTTTGTCAGCCCAGTTCCTGACTTCTCCGTTCCCAGCACCTCGATGCTCTCCCCACTACTGATGCTGCCTTTGATATCTGCATCCAGATAGTCCAGGTTCTCCTGATGCTCAGACATCACGGACTCAGACATTTTGGGTTCTTCAGAGTCCTCCATTTCCTGTTCCATCTTGATGGGAACACACTCCACACTGGACTTGTAGGAGCCCAGGCTGATGACCACTTTAGGAGCAAGGGACTCTTCCGAACACTTTTCATCTATGGCATCTTGGCTGAGCCCCTGGCAACCTCTGTACTGTTTTACAGGAGGTTTTTCATCCAGGAAAGACACATCCTCAAAGAGGAAGTTGGTGACACTCTGCTGCTTTAGGAGAGCTCGGCTGATCTGCTCTGTCAGGAGGTAACACACATCACCTCGAAAAGTCCTCTCGATATGGTGCAACTGGTCAAGGGTCTGGGTGAAAAAATAAACATCGCAGAGTTCCTCAAGCGTCTTCAGCTTCTTGTCAAAGCACTTGGCAGACTTGGCTTTGATGAGTTTGGGGGTGTAGGACGGCATGTGGGTGTAAAGGTGAGTTTCACCAGGGTCAGTGAGCTCCGAGGCAGTTGGGTCCTGATCGCCACCCACGTCAGCCCGGTCCAGGGCACACTCCGGCTCGTAGGGGTGGAATTCAGATTCCTTCAGCTTCCTGTAGGGATATGATCGGATTTGCCTCAGCAGGTCTTGGTGCTCGATGATTGACTTTTCCACACTGGCCAGCTCGTTGGCCTTCTCAATGGCCTGTGTTGTGTAATACCCCTTGTCGTTGGCTTTCTTCTGTTGCTCAGTCTCGTTGTGCAAGACAGTCCTGGTGTAGTCGAGATCCTTCAGTTTCTTTTCCAGTTCACTGGCAAAAGCTTTCCGGTTCCCCGTCTTCAGGCATTCAGAAGCTTTGGAGAACTCAGCAGAGAGTTCCTGAAACTGCTGCATGATTTTGTGCTCATCAGCAGAAATATAGGCCATGCAGAAGGGCCTCACAAAGCCCCTGGCTTCCAGGTCATACAGGGTCAAGTGGTGCACGTAGGCAAAGGCCCCTTCTTTGGAGTCTCCCAGCACCACCTTGGAGTCCTCCACAAAGTTCAGCTTCGGGTAGGCAGAGCCGGGAGGGTGCCCCACGAAGGATGCCTGGTAATCCACAGACATGATCCGCAGGGAAAAATAATTGAGATCGAAGGTGCCCGACACTTTGGCGTCATCGGGGATGGTCAGGAGGGGCTGAGGCCCCACTTGCTCCGAGAACTCGGAGATGAGGATGAAGTCCCGAGTGAACTTGGAGCCGGAGACCTTGGCCCAGGGGTTGGCACCGTGGCCGGCGAAGGGGAAAAGCGGCACCGAGTACTCCTCGGGCAGGGGCGGCTCACGGTACAGATCATCCTCCAGCTCCTCCTCCCTGGTGAAGGCCACCACGTCAGGGGCGCTGATCATATTTCCCGCAGGACGGGACCGACATGGAGCAGCAACGCGCC
>VZRN01004651.1:176485-194277 GCA_013397935.1 Dasyornis broadbenti | reverse complement strand
CGCCCCCAGTCCCCCCGCCACCGCCAGGCCCCGCGGGAGGCGCCGGCGCAGCCCCGGCCCGGCCCCGCCGCAGCCGCAGCCCCGTGTCCCCCTCACGCCACCGCCATGGCCAGAGCCGCCGCCTCCTCACGGCCCCGCAGCCATCTTGAAGTCACATGACGCGCGGCCTCCGACCCCGTCGGCAGGAAGCGAAGCCGCCACCTCCTCCTCTTCCTCAGCTGGAGTTGTTTCTTTTTACCGACGTCGCCCTTTGTCGTTGCTGATCCCGGGGCGGGCCCAGCGGCGGCGGGAAAGGGCGAAAACTGAGGCAGCGCGGTAGCGGGAGGGGACACCGCCGTGCACCGCGGGGCATCTCGGGAGTTGTAGTTCGGTGCCTCCGCTGCGGCTGCGCTTTACGGCAGGACGTGACGTCGAGGGGGAGCGACAGGGAGAGCGCGGGAGAGCGGGAGGTGAGGGGGGAATGGGGGAATAAGGGAGAAAGGAAAGGGGAGGGTCTTCCCCAGGTGAGGAACAGCCCGGGGAGATCGGGGTGGCGAGGGGGCTGCGCTGCCCCTGCCGTGGGGGGCAAGGGCAGCCCCAGCCCCGCAGGACAGGAGAAGGCCGAGGGGCAGGATGTGGGACCCCATGTCAGCTGTGTCTGGAAGGGGTGAAGCCTTTTCCAGCTCCGTGCCGCACCATGGGGTTGCCCTGAGCCCTCCCGGGGTGGCTGGTTAAATGCTGAGTGGCCGTGCGGTGACATGAGCGATGTCTCTCCATCCCGGCAGGACCCGGCCCCGGGAGGCGGAGCAGCAGCATGCCCTGTCCTCGCGGGAGCTGTCCTTGCCTCCTGGGATGAACCTCTACGTGCGGCTGTTCACCAGGGGCAGGATGCTCCCCCAGCCCTGGCGCCTCTTCTCGCGGGCCGCGGAGGACGTGGCGCTGCAGAGGATCAGGAAGGTTCTGTGTGTGGCAGAGAAGAACGATGCTGCCCGAGGGATCGCTGACCTGCTCTCCAACAGCAGGATGCGGCGGGTAGGAACACCCCACATCTTGCTGCTCCCTGGTACACGGCCAGGGGTGGCTTAGCTGGCTGGGGAGGGTCAGCAGCACAGCCCTGGGCTCTCAGATGGGGTCCCTGTCATGTGTGGCAGCCCCAGCATGCGCGGCAGAGCTTGGCATGGACACTTCACTTCAGCACACGCCACACCTGGCACTGGTTTTGTCTCTGAACACACGAGGGTACAAGAACGGCTTTATTCTGTGGACAAACACTACTTGCCCAAATGTATTTGGGAGTCTCAGGTCCCTTTTCCTTGTGGTTTAAGTCCAGTGGGAAGTCTGCTGCCTTCTGCAGGCTCTGAACTCCGTGGTGAGGACTCCCTGGTCATTCCTGGATTAGCAGTGTGTAACAAAGGCTTCAGGAACAGAAACCATCCATTGGCATGCACTTCCCTTTCTAAAAGTACCGCTTCTGCAGCATCAGCAAGTGTCAGGGGTTTACTGAAGATCACTAAATAAAGCAAAAATGGGCTGTGGTTTGAAAAGAGGAATTCAAAGATTTCTGCTCTCTGCTGCTCTGGTAGCAGTTTGCATAATCATTCCTATTTCCAAACTAAGGAACTAGAAGGTGCTGCTAGACCAGAATCAGAGAATTGTTGAGGTTGGAAAAGACCTCTGAGATCGAGTCCAATTCATGATCACCACTTTGTCACCCAGGCCAGAGCACTGAGTGCCACATGCCACCTGCAGCAGTGGGGACTCCACCACCTCCCTGGGGAGTTCCAATGTTTGATAACCCCTTCCACAAAGAAATTCTTCCTGATGTCCAACCTAAACCTTCCCTGGCACAGCCTGAGGCTGTTTTCTCTCATCTCGTCACTGGGAAAAGAAGCTGACCCCCACTTGGCTCCAACCTCCTTTAATTGAATAAAAGATGTTATTGAGAACCTGAACATTGTCAGTCCCAATCAAGAAATCGTCTTGCTTTTGTGAAAAAAGCAGCAAATGCGCAATCTAGAAACTTGCATGAGTCCCAGTGAGGTGGGAGGTTGCCTTGGGAGCTGGGACATCACTTGCCAGCCCCACTAAACAAATAATTTCTTCGTTCTCCATGGAGAGATAATGCTGGAATCACCTTCAGGAATGGTTTAAAATTCTCTTACCTTAGAAATCACTGTTTCAGTGTCTCCATAAATGATACAGGTAATTTGCTACAATTCCCATACTGGAGCCAGTACCTGGTTTTCCTTTGCCATTTGCATCTTGTGCTCCATTGTACTGTGGATGAAGTGAGGCGGGATGAATTTGTATCCTATTAAAAAATTTAATTAAAAAAAAAAATTAAAATTTGTGTTCTTTCTGGTTAAAAGCCAGAAACTCAGGAATTCTCCTTTTCCTTCCAGCGAGAAGGGTTTTCCAAGTTCAACAAGATCTATGAATACGACTACCAGATGTTTGGCCAGGTAAGAGTTTTCTCTCAATCTGCTGCTGGACTAATGAAGTACAAATACTAATTAATAAAAGCTGTTTGTCAGGAGTTCCAACACAGCTCCAAGCCATGGGGATGTTCTGTCCAAAGATGAGGAAAAGTCAGATGTTTTCTTGGCTCAACCACCTGTTTTGTTGCTCTAAATCTTTCAACTTTCTGGTTTTCTATCAGTCAAAAGTACATTGCTGTTTAGAATTGGAAGCTTCCTACAAAAATTGAGGATAAGGCCGTGGATGGAGGTTGTTATGATGTATTAGTTGTGGCTGCCCCATCCCTGCAAGTGCCCAAGGCCAGGCTGGATGGGGCTTGGAGCACCCTGGGAGAGTGGAAGGTGACCCTGCCCATAGCAGGGATGGAACTGGATGAGCTTTAAGGTCCCTCCCAACCCAAACCATTCTGTGATCAACAAGAGAAAGGTGACACTAATGGTGTAAATTGAGAACTGGAAGAAGATTTTGGGGCTTGCTGTGGGTAGTTTTTGGTGAGTGATGGGCACTAATTTCCTTCCTCTGCCTCTTGCAGAACGTTACCATGGTGATGACATCCGTGTCAGGACATTTACTGGCTCATGATTTTATCATGCCATTTCGCAAATGGTTGGTACCTCATGCCCCTGGCAGGAAGGGCTCTGCCACCTCCTGCCCCTCACAGGAAGGGTCTGCCACCTCCTGCTCTCACCCTTGAGCCAAGTGGGGCACTGCAAGCTCAAAAGACAAGGGGGCAGGGAGAGACTGACTCAGAACAGGGTGATGAGTTCAAAATTTTATAGAAAATAGCTAAATATTGTTTCAAATTCCTGTCTTCAGATCACTGAAAAACCCTGAAGACATAATACTGATTAAAATACATCGAGGCAGACCCAGGGAATTAAACTGATTCCAAATTGGGATGGTTTTCGTGTTCTTTGTTGAGCTAGGAGCTGTTCTGGGAAGCGAGATACTTTCTCTGCCTTACCTCCCTTTGTTCTCTGGGCTTCACATAAGAGAAGTTGCTTGTTGCCTTCCAGATTTGCTGTTTCCTCTGGCTGTTTTTTCATTCTTTTGCTTCTAAATGTTTCTCAGCACTTCATGTGAGCTCTCTGCTGTCTGAGGCCTGTAATAAAATACATTAGTTCCAGTACTTAGACAGCACCAGTTAGTGTCTCACAAATACGTGGTTTAGTTTATGTGATGCACGCACATCTTTATCCTCTGTTTTCCAGGCATAGCTGCAACCCTTTAGCTCTTTTTGATGCTGAAATTGAGAAGTACTGCCCTGAAAATTACCTGGATATCAAGGTACATCATGGTTAAGGCTTTCCCCAAAACTGAGTTCAGAGGTTGGTTCAGCAACCATTGTCCCAGACAGAAGGATGATCTTACCTTTGTCCTTAACATTCAAATTTCTGCAGTTTAGCAGATTCCTCCTACATTTCCTGGGACTGTGTATGCCGTTCGTTTGTGACACTGAAACTCTTCTGCTCGTGTACAAGTAGTGCAGTGAAGGAACAGCTAAAAATAGAAATGTTTTTTTTCCAACAAGGTGGAATTGGTGATTGTGTCTCAGTTTTACAGAAAAAGACGTTTTTAGAAAACAGATTGTGGTACAACCCTCTCCAAGCCAAGCTTTTTAGTGGAATTAGATGTAAATAAATGACTCAATTCTTTTGAGAGCTGCCTAATCTCCTGAGACACACAATTACAAAATGTTATTGCAACAACCCATCACCATGGATACATGTTGCATTTCGTGTTCAGTGAGTCATTCTGAAACGGAATGACAGAGCAAGCGGCCTGGAATGTTCTCCCTGTGTTATTTTCCTTCTCTCAGAGAACCCTTGAACGAGAAATCCAGCAGTGCCAAGCCCTGGTGATCTGGACTGACTGTGATCGAGAAGGAGAGAACATCGGTTTTGAGATCATCCACGTGTGCAGAGCTGGTGTGTAGAGCATCCTCATCAGTCTGACTTACATTAAAGCTTTAACAACTCCTTTAGAAGAGGCAAATTCTCAATCTTAACTGTGTCCAAGTTAAATGCTAACTACAATTCTGATAAATATGTGGCTCTTGTAGAGGAGAAATAAATCCAGCTGTTAGAAATTATCAACAGCACGCTCTCTCGATGAGAGCTGTTTATTACTTGCTCCTTTCCGTTGGTGTTTGAGTCACTCTGATTTCTGTTCCGTGTGTATCTGGCAGTAAAGCCAAACCTCCAGGTTTTCCGGGCCCGATTTTCCGAGATCACACTTCATGCTGTCAGATCAGCCTGCGAGAACCTCACCCAGCCCGACCGAAAAACGAGCGATGCCGTCGATGTCAGGCAGGAGCTGGACCTCAGGATAGGTACGTAAACATCTGTTACTGTAACCTCAACACAAGTCAGGAATGCCCTCTGTAGTCTCATAAACCTGATTTTTACATCAGAGATGACTAAATGACATCTTATGTTTTACTGGAAATGTGCTCTTTGAATCAGAGAATCATCAGCTCCCGAGATCAAGTCCAACCTGTGACCGATCCCCTCCTTGCCAACTAGACCAGAGCACTGAGTGCCACATTCATTGTTTCTTGAATGCCTCCAGGGATGTTAACTCCACCAGCTCCCTGCACAGTCCATTCCAATGTTTAACAGCCCTTTCTGTGAAGAAATTCCTCCAGAAAGGAGGAAATTTCTCCTTGAAGCAAATATTAGGTTTATAGGTCATGCAACACTGACAAGCTTCTGCAACTGAGTATTAAATAGAGTAAAATTAATGCTCAGAATATTAAAAAGAACCATCTGAAGTGCTGTGATTATCGTTCAACGTTGTTATATTCAGTTCTGGTGCCCATTTTGTTTCCTCAGGTGCTGCCTTCACCAGGTTCCAGACACTGAGGCTGCGGAAGATCTTCCCTGATATTTTGGCGGATCAGCTGATCAGCTACGGCAGCTGCCAGTTCCCAACACTGGGATTTGTAGTTGAACGCTTTAAAGCCATCCAGGCCTTTGTTCCTGAAGCCTTCTACAAAATCAAAGGTGTGTGTGGGGAAACACAGTCCTGGGCTCCATCTTGAAGGGTTTGATGCGGATAGAAAGGAAAAACATCGGAGCAACAAACACTAAATGCTGCAGAGGTGGTTTCCTCTTCCTCTGCCATGACTGCTGAGCAGAACTGGAGTGTTTCCAAGTGCCTTTGTGGTGTTTCCATTTTGTGGCTCCTCTATCAGCCAGCTCTGTTGTCCATCACAGTGACCCATGACCATGAAGATGGCAGCGTGGTCTTCAACTGGAAGAGGAACCGGCTCTTCAATCACACAGCGTGCCTGGTCCTTTACCAGATGTGCATGGAGGTAGGAAAACTTGTAAATAGTTGCATAATCCAGATTCAGCCAAACAGTCCCTGTATCTGTCTCGTTCAAGACTTTTAAAGAACAGTTTGTGTAAACTCCTAAAGGAGATTTGGGGTTTGCTTACTCTGTGTAGGATCCGGTAGCGACTGTTGTTGATGTTGTGAGCAAGCCAAAGAGCAAATGGAGGCCCCTGCCCCTGGACACCGTGGTATGTTTGAACTCCGGGAAAGATTTCTCTGAAAATAGCTTAGAACAGATGTTTTATTCACTGCTCTGAATTACCCACTAATGCTTCTGGTTTCTCTGGCTCTTCCCAATGCAGGAACTGGAAAAACTGGCTTCCCGCAAACTGAAAATAAATGCAAAGGAAACGATGACAATAGCAGAAAAACTCTATACTAAAGGGTAAGAAAGCAAGACTTGGCTTGGTAAACTTAATTCTTTTAAAAGTAAATGGCCTTTTGTAAAAAATGGGAAGGCCATTTACTTGGCCTCTTGGAGTTACTCTTGGAGCAACTCTCAAAGCACTTTCCTGTCTTTCTTCCTAAGCTTCATTAGTTACCCCCGAACCGAGACCAACATTTTCCCCAAGGAGCTGAACCTCTCTGCCTTGGTAGAACAGCAAACACAGGACCCAAACTGGGGAGAGTTTGCACAGAGGATTTTGGATCAGGGTGGGCCAACCCCTCGGAGTGGAACCAAATCCGATCAGGCTCACCCTCCCATTCACCCCACAAAATACGCCACCAACCTGCAGGTGGGTGTAACCAGAGGGAACTGGATGGGTTGCGTTGCTTGGTAAATAAAGATTAAAGTCTTAACATGGGCATTGGCACAAAATCCTCACCCAAGATCCCACTGATTTTGTGATGTCTTGTTAAGCTGGGAGGACACTGACCCTTCTCCCTGTTTGATCTCAGGGCAATGAGCAGAGACTCTATGAATTCATCGTGCGCCACTTTTTGGCTTGCTGCTCTCAAGATGCCAAAGGACAGGAAACAACTGTGGAGATCAGCATTGCCAACGAGCAATTCATTGCTCAAGGACTCATGATCCTGGCCCGAAATTACCTGGAAGTGTATCCTTACGACAAGTGGAGTGATAAGGTAATCTCCTTGAGTAATGTAAGTGGGAGAGGCTAAATAGCACTTCACTGCCAACTTCAGACCGGTCTGCGAAACATCTTTTGGCAGTTTCTGGCCACTTCACTCAGAGCCTTTGTCCTGAGTGAATGGACCAGGAAGCAGTTTCAAAGAGATTCTCCTTCCCTTCAGGTTATCCCGCTGTATCAGAAGGGGTCTCGCTTTCAGCCCACCACGGTGGAGATGGTGGATGGGGAAACCAGTCCTCCCTTGCTCCTCACGGAAGCGGATCTCATTGCTCTCATGGAGAAACACGGCATTGGTCAGTATGGGCAGCGTGGCTTCTCGCTCTGGGCAGAGGGAATTCCTCAAATGTTGCTGCAGATAAGAAATCACTTAAATGTGCGGAATAAAGGGGTGTAAAGGGCAAAGTCCAAACATCGTCAGGAGCCTGCAGAGCACCTCCAGTACCCAGGGAAACGGGCAATTTTGAGTCCAGGGTGTGCTGCCAGCGCCTTGCTGGCCTCAGTGCCAGTGGGGCATGAGGGCAGTGCTGCTCCTCACCATGAGTTGTGTCCTTGTCCCTGGGCAGAGGGGAAATCACTTCTTGGCCCCTGATTTGACTGAGATCTCTCTGTTTCCAGGGACTGATGCCACCCACGCCGAGCACATCGAGACGATCAAGACGCGGATGTACGTGGGGCTTACAGCAGATCAGCGCTTCCTGCCCGGCCACCTGGGCATGGGGCTGGTGGAAGGTGAGGGAAGAGCCCTAACAGAGATAGCAGGGTCCTTCCCTGCTCCTTCCTTTCACTCACCATTCCATATATTCCTCAGGCTATGATTCCATGGGCTACGAGATGTCCAAGCCTGACCTTCGAGCTGAGCTGGAGGCTGATCTAAAACTGATCTGTGAGGGGAAGAAAGACAAATCTGTAGTGTTGCAGCAGCAGGTCCAAAAGTACAAGCAAGTCTTCATTGAAGCTGTGGCCAGAGCCAACAAGTGAGTCCTATCTTTGCCTTCTTCCTTTTGCTTTGCTGTGCTGGGAGGCGCTGGCTGCTCATCTGGGACTCAGCCTGGGGTGGGGGATCCTGTCACACTGTTTCCCTGGAATTTGGGATCCTGTCACATTGTTTCCCTGGAGCTCTGCCCCCTGTGTGTAGGTATTTGCAGGGGAAAGGATGACTCTCAGCCTGGCGCTCTGTCAGGAGTTCCTGCCAGCTCAGGGTTTAAACCAGGATGAGCAGTTAAGATTAGATTTGGGGATGGCAGCATGCGCTGACCTCTGATGTTGTACCCACACCTTTCCTGTTCCAGAAATGTGGTGGTGAATCACCCTGCTCGTGGAGAAGCTCAGAGGGGCTGTGTGGGGGGCAGCAGGCTCTGAGTCACCGCAGCACCTGATTGCTCCTTGCAGAGACACACAGAGCAGGGTGCTCTGCTCGTTTCTTTACAGGTTGGACCAGGCCCTGGCTCAGTATTTCGGAGAAGCTGCAGAAATTCCAGAGCAGGATGAGGTGTATCCAGCAACGCCCGTTTCCGTTCGGAAGTGTCCCCAGTGCAACAGTGACATGGTCCTGAAGACCAGGAAGAATGGCGGGTTGGTGACCTTCCCTCTTGTAGCCTCGTGTGTTGGTTTGTGTTTCTCCAGGCATTCATTTCCATCCTTTGGTAAAAGCTTGGAAACCTTAGGCTGCAGCCCACTGACTCCACCAGCTACGTGAGCTGTGTGGACTCAGCTGAACCTCTTCTCAAGTAGGTATTTGCCCTGAGAAACTGCAGTTTTGACAATTTCTGATGGCTGAGAAGACATGAGAATGGATCCCTGACTGTCTTGACTTTGCCTCTTCCTCATCCAGTGCCTTTGTCCCACGGCAGGTTCTACCTCAGCTGCATGGGCTATCCAGCCTGTAAGACTGCAGTCTGGTTCCCTGATTTCGTGCTGGATGTGACCAGGGACGAGAGCATCTGTGATGTGTGTAAACCCCATCCAGTTCACAGGTAGGTCATACCAGTTATCCCTTGTTGGACACTTGGGCAGAGACTGCCCTGGGCTAGGCTGGGCAACCATTTTCCATTCCAGTCTTGGAAAGCTGGAGTAGCACTTGGCTTCGGGATAGAAGAGGGGTTCGGGAAACTGGCCTACATAAAGCAGAATCAAAACAATAAATAAAAAATTCAAATTTAAATTGAGGACTGTTGATGAGAAACTGAGAGACTTCGACTCTTCCTTTCCTTGTAGACTGAAATTTAAATTCAAGAAAGGCAGCGTTCCGCCCGTGATGCCCCTGGAGTTTGTTGGCTGCATCGGGGGCTGTGATGAGATGCTGAAAGAGCTCTTGGACCTCAAGTACTTGCACAGATCATCCCAACCTGCACCGCCCAGTACCCAGCCAGGGCATCACCTGCAGGCCAACCACTCATTGAACAGAGCCGGCGGCGAGACCAGGCCTGCGAGGGGCACCTCAAACCCTGCACGGGGACATCTGCTCTCTGTGAACTCCTCCAGGACCTCCAGGGCTGCTCCTCCAGCTGCTCCAGACAATGGGAACAACGCCGTGGTGTGCAACTGCGGGAGCGAGGCGCTGCTGCTGACCGTGCGCAAGGACGGCCCCAACCGCGGCCGCCAGTTCTACAAGTGCAGCTCCAGCACCTGCAACTTCTTCCTCTGGGCTGACGAGCAGCCACAGGACAGAGGCACCGCGGCTCCACGCGGCTCCACGCAGCTCCAGCCCGCTGCTGGAAGAGCCCCATTGGGATTCCAGCGCCCAGGAGGAGGGAGAGAGCCTTTGGGAAGCAGCGGCTCGGATGCTGGAGGTGGCACCGTGTGCATGTGTGACCAGCCTGCCGTGACACGCACCGTGCAGAAGGACGGGCCCAACAAGGGGCGGCAGTTCCACACCTGCCCCAAGCCCCGGGAGCAGCAGTGCGGCTTCTTCCAGTGGGCAGATGAGAACGTGGCACCAGGTATGGCCGGGCCTGGGCATACAGACACAAGGGCTGGAGGCTGTTCTTAAGTTGAAAGATGTGGAGGGGTTTGGAGCATCCCTCTGATGAGGAAAGGCTGAGGGAGCTTGCCCTGTTTAGTCTAGAGAAGGCTGAGAGGGGTTCTCATTAATGCAGATGAATATCTCAAAGGTGTGTGCCAAGAGGATGGTGCCAGACTTTTCTTGGTGGTGCTCAGCGACAGGGTGAGGAGCAATGGCCAGAAACTAAAACACAGGAAGTTTGACCTCAATATGACGAAGAACTTCTTTACAGTAAAGGTGGCAGAGGTCTGGAACAGCTGCCCAGGGAGGCGATGGAGTCTCCCTCTCTGGAGACATTCCTGTGTCACCTGCTCCAGGTGACCCTGCCTTGGCCAGGTTGAACCGGGTGATCTCCAGAGGTCCCTCCCAACCCCAGCTATTCTGGGATTCTGTAAACCCAACACCCCTCTGACACATGGCAGCTCTTGTGCCACCTCATGCATTTAACAGATGTCAGGTTTGTCTTCAGAACATCTGTCAGCAGCTTTATAGCACTTCAAACGTTGCTCTCAACAACAAAGTCTGGCTTACTTTTCCAAGTGCTGGCAGGATATGTCCTCACAGCACACATCCAAGCAGGATGCTTAGCTTCTGTGTGCAGTAAACTTGACCATCTGTCTGTCCATGACTCATTGGATAAAGCCCAGCACTCTTTCCAATAGTCCGTTCGGGAATTTGTCCTCCCAAATTACGGTGCTCAGCTTTATGAGAGCTGTTACTGACTTGGTACAGAGTTGAAGCAGTGGCACCACTTTTGGAGATCTTAAACCCCATTCTGGCATGCCAAGGAAACTGTGCTGCTCCCTCTGCCGTACTTTAGGGATGCAGGGAAAGGGCAAGTCATACTGGAGCTTTGATCAGAAATGAAAACTGAGTGTGGAAAGATGCTGAAAACAAAACTAATGACAAAATAAGGATGCAAAAGAGAGAGAGCTGACAAAAAGGGCACATAACCAGGTGCAGAGGGGGAGATGTGGTCTGTGATCAGCACTGATCTCCTCCTCAGACATTTGGGCCTAAAGGGGTAAAATCAAGTTTTCAAAACTACTTAAACCCAAGTTCTTCTCTGGCATATTTTGTTTCTGCTTGAGCTGTAGACCAGCACATGCAAACAGGCAGATCAGCTTCCCCTGTTCCCATGTTTTTCTAATGCTGCAAGACAGATGGGTAACATCTAACTGTTCTGACAAGTCTGAAGCAAATGCAGGTTCAGGAATAATCTGAGAATCCTTGATCTGCTATTTTGAACTTCTGTTTCTCACCTATTTACATTTTCAAAGATCCTTAAATCCACTTTGTTTATCTCTAGGCCCTTCCAGAGATGACTCTTTGAACCACTTTGACAGCAGTGGATACTCAAGAGGGTTGGGAAGCAAGGCCAAGAGACCAGGCAGTGTCTCCTCAGGATCTGCTGCCAAGAAACCACGGACCTGCAGCATTTGCCACCAGCCTGGGCACACGAGGAAAAACTGCCCTCAGAACCACTGAGCTGGGATGGACCTCGTGAGAGCCTGAAGGGACCAGGGTTGTGAAGTGCTGCAGGAGCAGCCTCTGCCACAAGGAACTGGACTCTGGAAAGAAGTCTCTTGCGTGTTTTTTGGGAGTGCTGGTTGCAGGCTGCTCCTGCCAAGGGATGCCGTGTGTTACAGCAACGGTTCAACCAGCTTGGAAAGGTGGTTCCACTACCAGCTTTTGTTTTCAGCAGCTCTTCTGCTGAGCAGATTGGGATAGTCTGAACATTTCAAGGAAGCAGTTGGAAGACGAGTCTGCGGAGAAAACTGCGCTGGATCATCCCCCTGCACCATCCTGGTGCTTCTCCGTGGCCTTTCCGTACAGGGAAGAGCTGGATCAGGGCCACCAGGACAGACCCCAGGGCTGCTGAGCTCAGCTCAGTCCCTGGCTTTCCACAGTGTGGAATTTAAGTTCCCTTCTAAGTTGATGTTACCTGAGCAACATTCCCCGTTTTTGTCACCCTTACCTGGGTTGTCCCTGCCAGTGAAGGAGGGTCAGGTGCAGAGGAGCTGGATCTGGTGCTTGCCCCGGGAGAAGCTCAGCTGCAGTGCTCAGGAAAAGCCTTCTTTTTAGATGGTCCCTGAATTTGAAAGCGAGTTCTTCCTCAAACTTTGAGACATGCCTTTGTGATGCTGCTAGATGATGAAAGTTATTTTTGTCAAACTAATAAGTTTCTTATTAAAATATTATTTAAATTTTAAATTTAATGCAGCGACACCTTAACTCTGCCTAATTATTTCTTCCTACATAAAATAGTGAAGCTTTTACTGTAAAAGCATCCAGCCAAATCTTGCTCTTTCCACTCACTGGAACAATATAGGAGCTTTCTTGGCAGAAACTCCCCACAGTAGTTTAGAAGTGAGCTACAAAGGGATAGAAAAAGTGGTTTTTTATCTTACCAGCTGCGTCTGCTGACCCGGCACACACAGACAGACAGACAGAGCTGGCTGAGCTGAAGGGAGGCTCTGTTTTCCTGCTCTGAGTTCAGACTGAACTGCCTGGGAAGGCAGGCTGCCTCTTCCCTCGCTGTTGGGGCTTCCTCTGTTCATCAAAGGAGGGAGATCCGCAGGATTTCTGTGTGCTCTGCTGCCAGAACCTCCAGGACTGCTTGGGATCCTGCTCCTGGGCACGGAGCAGTTCCTGTGGTCAGCACTGAGGGGATGGGCAGGAGGCTGGAGCACTTGGAGGGCAGCTGGAAGCACAGGCCTGAAAGAGAGCCTTAAACTCTGCAGCCCATGCAGAAAATCCAGAGAAATTTGCATTTCTCTGTACCCCTCACTCCCACCATGAACAGCCGTGGCCTAAAAATACACACCCTGGGCTAAAATAACAGGATTACGAGGCTTTGGAATGCAGACGCTGAGCCAAGGCATGGCAGCAGCCCGGGCAGCCACCTTGGAATGGCAACAGCAGTGGGAAGCAGCTGTGCAGGACACGAGGAGCAGGTTAAACCTTGCTGGTGGCATCAGCCAGGACAAGCTCCAGGAGTCTAACCCTGGTCAGTGCTCAGCTGAGCCCTGTAAATGCTCAAGCTCAGTGTCCTGACAGCTCACACAGGGCAGCCAGGCACTCTGTGGGTCCAGGGCTTTGGAAGAGGAGAAGGAAGACCTTGCAGGATGGGATCTGACCATCACCAAGCTCTCCAGGAAGCGAGGGGACGCCTTGGGTGGTTCCCAGCAAGGCCACCACAGCTGGGAGGTCACTTCAGCCCTTAACCGTGGAAAAGGAGGCAACAAAAAGAGAATCAGTGTGCACAGGGAAGTTTTATTCTCATCACTAACACCTGGGAAGTGCTTTGGAGGAACAAAGTAATTGTCAGACTGGGAAGAAAAGCAGGTTTTTTTCCTCCCATAAACAAGATGATAGCTGTAAAGAAAACTAAACCACAACAGCTGCTCACAGTGAAGTCCACAGGATTTCTCCAGCTCCACCCATGTGCAAAAACAGCTCTTCCCATTAAATATAAGAATAAATTCCTTTGCTCTGGGACTAGAGCCAGACCAATCCCTACTAGCAGCCACTCAAAGGAAAAAAACAAAAACAAAAAACAAAAAACAAAATACGCAAACAAAATATATCTCCTTAATAAAAAGCATAAACCACTTCAGTTCTTGCAAGCACTCTGCTCACATCATTCCTGCCCTGCTTCCCCACCCCATTCTGAAGGGTTCCAGGAAAAAAAAGGACCTCAAGACAGCAGCAATACATGTGTGAAAAGGTGACCAGACAGACTGGGAGGGGACACAGTACCTGCAGAGACAGACACTGAGAGCCACCCACCCACCAGGGAGGGGACACAGCCCTGCTGCAGCCTCCAGCTGAAACCAGGAGCTTCCCCAGAGCCAGCAGCTCTTTTTCAGGACATCTTCCAGCAAAACACTGCATGGGACAAAGACCCCTTCCTCGGGGCAGCGCCAACACCGTCAGAACAAAGAGGCTGAGCTGAGCTCACCCCTTCTGGCGGCTGAAAGGGTTTCCAAGGAATAAACCCCCAGCCCCATTTGCTATGGCTGAACCATCAAGCACGCAGACAACCACCCAGGGTCATCCACGGGGCTTATTTTGGATTGGCAAAACCCTACAGGTGAGTGAGGCTCCCTCCCTGCCGCGAGTGCTGGCACAGTGAGACTACGTGGGGTGCTGGTGAAAGGACCCACCCAGGACGCTGCACCTGAGGGGTCTGCAGGACACAGCAGAAGGAAAGTGCTGCTCCCCTCCAGCTCCAGCTGGTGTCAAGCTTGAGGGGAGCCTGACAGCTGGGACAGGCAGAGGGCACTGGGAACCAGAGACCAAACATGCTTCACTGGGCTCCCAGCAGACAGAACTCACCTGAGGGTACTCCAGGTGTGGGCTGCCCTCACCCCGGGTTCGGCAGAGCCTCCGAGCCAAAGGCTCCTTCTGCCAACACCCACCTCTGCTCAGGCACGTTTTATTCACACAGGAAACTTTTTTTTTCTCGTAAAGTGCAAGAACTTTGCCTCTTACTGGCTAGTCAACTAGAAGCATCACAGCCCTCACAGCGGGGAGCAGCAGGCAGGGGAGCAACACCCCACATTCAGGAGCTCCCAACACACCGGTCACTTCAGCAGGACCTCTGGCTCAGACAGGGCCCTGTAGAGCACAAAGCCCATCTCATCGATTTCCTCTTCCAACAGCCCAGAGAAAAGGTTGATTTTGGGGTTGAAATAGGAAGGCAAGACCCCTTTCTCCAGGTAGGCCACCAGCTCCTCAAGCACCTGCTGGAACCTGTCAGCAAGGTTTTCTTCCGCCCAGTCTGAATCAGTGTCACTGAGGTGCAGGATGATGTGGGTCACGGGGCTTCCACCCAGTTTGTGCAGGCTGGGCTGGCTCCTGCAGACGCCATTCAGGATGCGGAGACAGAGCTGCCGAGCCCCGGAGTCGCCGGCATCCAGCTCCTTCACCCTCGAGACCTCCACCCTGTAAAAGCTCTCAAGCCAGAGGTTTTCCACCAGTCCTTCAGGAGGAACAGCCAGAAGAACCTTGTCCTCCATTTCCACCACTGGGAAGAGGGTGATGCTCAGCTCGACCTGATCGTGTTTGACTTCCAGCTTCAGCTCTGGAGAGGCCACGACGGGGTGGATGACACAGCCCAGCAGGCTGCCGATGGCAGGCCAGTTGATGGAGGCCACCAGCAGCTTGTGGAGGGTCTCGCTGAGCACGTTGGAGGAGAGGTAGCGGCCCACAATGAACCTGTCCCAGGGGCTGCACCCACGAGGGAAATACCCCAAATCAATCCTCTTGATCATCCA
This sequence comes from Dasyornis broadbenti, assembly GCA_013397935.1. Taxonomy (NCBI): domain Eukaryota; kingdom Metazoa; phylum Chordata; class Aves; order Passeriformes; family Dasyornithidae; genus Dasyornis; species Dasyornis broadbenti. The sequence goes on along the minus strand of VZRN01004651.1, from coordinate 179,107 downwards.
GTACTGGGGGTTCCTCACCACGGTGTCCTCTCCCGAGATGAGGCTCCAGAGCCCGGCATCGAGGACCACTGGGAGCATGAGGTGGATGTGGTCAGCTGCCAGGACCTCTAGGCCATCGAGCAGGGCTCCTCTGAGGAAGAGGCGGCCGAAGGGCAGCTCTGGGCACTTGCTCCGCAGGAAGTTCTGCAGTTGGGTGCAGATGCTCCTGGCCAGCTGTGGGATGAGGGACGCTTGGATCTCGGGCACTTCCAGCTGGCTGCTGTGTGAGAGGAGCTTCTCCTGCAGCGTGAGGCAGCGCAAGGGGCTGGACTTGACCTGAGGAGCCCCCAGAGGGGCAGAGCAGCCCCTGGGATCTGTGAGAAGAGAGAAGTCACAGCTCTGAGCAGATCATCTGCAACTCTCAGCAGCAGAGGGAAAGGCACAAGTTGGGTACCCAGGTCTCAGCCTACCCCTGTGGATGTGGCACTGATCTCACCAAGCCCACTGATGCTAACAGCACTTCTCAGCCCTGCAGAACCCAAACCAGCCTCAAAACTCCACTGCTCCCAGCCTCATCCCTCAGCTAGAGATGGAAACCAGGCAAGGGACTCACTGCCAGGGTCAGAGAATCACAGAATATCCTGAGTTGGAAGGGACCCACGATGATCATCCAGTCCAACTCCTGGTCCTGCACAGACACCCCAACAACCCCATCCTGTCCCTGAGAGCATTGTCCAAATGCTCCTGGAGCTCTGGCAGCCCTGACCATTCCCTGGGGAGCCTGGTCAGTGCCCAAAGAACCCTGTGAGGGAAGAACCTTTTCCTGGTACCCAGCCTAACCCTCCCCTGACACAGCTCCTGCTGTTCCCTCATGTCCTATCACGGGTCATCAGAGAGATCAGTGTCCGCCCCTCCACTTCCTCACAAAACGATCCTGCAAACCATCCTGGCTCTGGATCCAGTATCTCAGGACATGCCCTGGACCGAGCTGGGTCAGTTTCCCACTTGGAAAAACCCCATCTCCGTGGGCAGCCGGACAAGGCAGCCTTTGTCTGCAGCAACTCCCGAGCGCACCTTCCTCCAGGCAGAGCTGACCCAGAAAACGAGCACAGCCAACGCCGCTCCAGAGGAAATAAACCCCGATAGCTCCCACCCCGCCGCACTGGCCGGGGCACCCCGGGTGTGATCGCAGGTCCCATTTCCACAGGCATTGCCTAAAAAGGGGCCATGGCTCAGGAGCCTCCCAGGAGGGCAGGCTCAGTCGGGTTGGCTTTCCGGACACCGAGCTAAAAATAACGCGGAGCTCCCAGACTGCCGGGAGCAGTGGCACAGCCACCCGGAGCACATCAAGGTGATCTTCCTGACTGGACACCATAAGCCTCACCTGGCACCAGAGGCCGAGCTGGAGAGAGCAGAGGCTCGCTGAGGTCTTCCCTTCTCTGCTTCTTGGGGGCTTTTGGTGTTGTCTTGATCAGTGCCAAGTCCTGCCAGCTCTCCTCCAGGCTCTTCTGCTCAGCCTTGGGATCGCCTTCATCCCGAGGGCTGGTGGCTCGGTCAATCAGCTGGGAGGAGGAAAGGAAAATCCAAATGAGCAAGTTTTTATCTCTGTCTGCCATAAATTATGGGTGACAATAGCCCCTCAGGAGCACACATGTGGGGAGACAGCCCCACACAAGGCTTCTACTCAGAAAAACACCCAGTTTGGGGGGCCACAAAGGTGCACATCATCTTCCCGTGGGTTTTGCGTGGAAAACAGATACCCAAATACAATTTAAGTCCCAGGTGTCTTTTGGGATGGAATACTGTATCCTGAATGCTCCAGGCAAATGGAACATGGAGCTGTACATGCTTCCACAGAGTGGGAGAGGGCAGCTCCATGCCCATGGCACTGCTACCAGCACCGGTGGCATTTGTACCAACATGCAAAGAACCAGTTCAGGAGCAGACATCAAGGTTTGTGGCACATCTTGCCCCACCACACAGGGGACAACCCAGCTCTCTTAGAAATCCTCCCGTGCTCTGATCCCTGCCCCAGCCTTACCCTCTTGACGGCCAGCGTGGCGATAGCCAGCACGGCCGCGCCGCTGACGCCCAGCACCAGCCTGGCGTTGGCCAACAGCACGTCGAACACGCTGCCCAGCCCGTCGATGACACTGCCAAGCCCGCCGTTCTCCTGCCGCCTGCCCCGCTGGTGCCAAAACGCCGCCATGGTCGCCCTGCGGAGAACAGGAGTGTCACCCCGGGCTGGGGGACCTGTCTCCCCGGGATAGGCACAGCCTGCAGGGCGGGAGGGTTTGGGGTACAAGGGGTTCCGCTGCCCCGCTTCCCCCCACCTGCGGGGCAACGGCTCCCACCGCCGCCGCCGCCGGGACACCTGGGTACGGCGAGGGAGCAAGGGTCAGCCGGGAAAGCGACACCCTGGGGGAGGGAAACCCCAGGGGAGGAAGAGGAATTCCAGGGAAGTAAGGGACACCCCAGACAACGGGTATCCCCGGGAAAGGACATCCCAGGAAAGGAAGGGGCATTCCGGAGAAGGAATGGACACGCCGGGGAAGGGTCACCCGCTCCTCACCCGGCCCTGCCGCAAAGCCTCGCAGGGCACCGGCGGCGCTGGGGCGGTACCGCGGCCCGCGCCCCCGGGAG
>VZRN01004651.1:158164-176261 GCA_013397935.1 Dasyornis broadbenti | reverse complement strand
CTGGCGGGGCGCGGTGCCGCCGCAGGGTCCCCCCGCCCTTCCGCCATGGCGGCCACCGGCGTCTTGCCGTTCGTCCGCGGCGTCGATCTCAGCGGCAACGACTTCAAGGTGCGCGGGAGCGGGAGAGAGGGATAGCCTGGCCCCCAGGGCCCCAGCGGGCCCGGGACTCGCCGGGTTGTCAGGTCTGGCTCGGCCCCCGGGGCGGGGGAATCCCGACCCCGGCACCGCCCGCGGTGGGTGATCTGGGGCAGCCCGGTCCCGACCCCGTGGGCACTGCGGGGCGATCCCTGACCACCACCAAGCGGCTATGGCTGAGCGACCCGGCCTCCAGCCCAGGGGGTCCCAGAGAGACAGGAGATCCTCGAGCCTCCATCTCCCACTCCCATAGGACTGGGCGATCCCAGCTCCCGATCTCATAGGACTGGGGAATCCCAGTCCTTCCTCTCCCGATCCCACAAAGCTAGGTAATCCCGGCCCTCTCCAGGTCCCAGTCCCGTATGAGTGGGTGATACCAGCTCCCCACTTCCCAGTTTCAGAGGATTATGTGATCCCAGCTCCCAGTCCTATAGTACTGGACAATCCCAGTCCCCCAGCTCCCAGTCCCATAGGACTGGGTGATCCCAGCCCCTCATTCCCAATCTTATGGGACTGGTTGATCCCAATCCCTACCGCTCCCAGTCCCATAGGACTGGTCCATCCCAAAGCTCTCATGACCACAGAGCATCAATCACACTGGGATGCCCAGAGCCTCATCCCACGGGCAGGTGGTTTCCTCACCCTCCTCCTCCTCTCCAGGGCGGGTACTTCCCGGAGCACGTGAAGGCGATGACCAGCCTGCGCTGGCTGAAGCTGAACCGCACGGGGCTCTGTTACCTGCCCGAGGAGCTCGCTGCCCTCCAGAAGCTGGTGAGCTTCATGTTTTGGGAAGGAATGGGGCTCCCCTGTCCGGCTGGGGCCATGGGATCCGATGGGAGCCTGCTCCCTGCCAGCCTCGTGGCTCAGCGGCAGATGCTCTCGTGTCTAATAATAGCACTGAGCTACAATGTGTGGTTGAAATCGTATGCAGGAGCTGTCAGGAGTGGGGTTGATATGGACTTGCGCTCGGTTTCACCTTGTTTTCCTAGAAAACCAGATTAAAAACCATGCTTAGATCCTCTGCCCTGTAGCAGAAGGGAGGAGTGATGGTTACAGAGGATCAAGGGTTTTGGGGCTTTTTCCCCTTCTTCTTTGCTAAAGTACATAAAGAGCAGGAGCTGGCAGCTGCCTGGCTTTGTTTTTCGGGCGGCTCTACCAAGTCGTTGGTGGAGTCGTGGCTCAGCTTGGCTTTGGTGGTGTCCACAGCACGTCAGGGACCTCATCCTGTCAGTGTCAGACAAACTCAGTGCTTTAAATGCTGCCAGAAGTCCTTGTCCCATGCCAGGTGCAGGGAATCCCTCCATGCTGCTCAGAGCAGCGCTCCCACCAGCCTTGCCAGGTGCTCGTGGGCCACAGCAACACTTAAATCCTGGCATCCCGCCCACAGCCTGCCAATTCCTTGCTTTCCTGAGCAGGCAACAGCCAGGGCTGGTGATGCTTAGAGGAAAACATTTCCCCTGGGGAATTCCTCCTACCCCACTGGTCTGCCTGCTTTCAGATCACCCAGTGAGAGGCGTTTCCAAGGACTGGGATCTCTTTGTGCAGGGTCTGTGTGAGACTGCCATGGGCCAGCTCAGCGGCATCCCAGAGCACCCCAAACCCTAGAGCAGGGCTGAAGTGTCCAGCCAGGGCTGCCCCAAGGAGTGAGGGATGTGGAGGCAGCGCAGGCACGCTGGGCCGACCAACCAGTTTGAGACTGGGAGTGTCCCAGCAGCCCTGTGTGTGACAGGGCTTCGCAAGACTCCAGCTCTCCACATCAATGTTGGGGCCCAACCATTGCCCTGCACAGCCCCAGCTCCTCTCTGTGCTCACTGGGGCTTTTCTGGGCCTTCCCTGCAGGAACACCTCTCTGTGAGTCACAACAGCCTCACCACGCTCCATGGAGAGCTCTCCGGCCTGCCCTGTCTGCGGGTGAGTGTCCCCCTCCTGCCTTAGGCACCTCTGGGATCTGAGGGCATGCACCTGGCAGGTGGCTCAGCAGGTGGCTGCATTCCTCCCTTTCTCCCCTTTCCAGGCAATCGTGGCTCGTGCAAACAGCCTGAAGAACTCAGGAGTCCCTGATGACATCTTCCAGCTGGATGATCTCTCAGTGCTGGTAGGTGCAGAGTCTCCTTGGTTTGATGTGCGAGCTGGCTTAGACCCCTGGATCCCATTCCTGCACCTTGGTGGCTCCTTTTGCTCCTTGGGAACACCAATCCCAAGCCTATGCCTGAGCTCCAGGGAAGCTGGCTGTTGGCAGGATGACCCTTTGGCAACGCATCCTTTAAAGGCTGATGCCGTGGCTGAGTTCCCTGTGTGCTGCTCCAGCTCCTGCTGTGCCCCTTGAGAAACCCCTGGGTCCTCAGGTTTGGGTATGGGGGAGAGGGTGACACCTGCTTTGTGCTCCCATCTTCCCAGGACCTGAGCTACAACCAGCTCACAGAGTGTCCCCGCGAGCTGGAGAATGCCAAGAACATGCTGGTCCTCAACCTTGGCCACAACAGGTGGGTCCAGGCCAGGGTGACCATCTCCCCCTCCTGGCCATGGCCACCTGTGTCTGTCAGTGCACCTTGCTCTGGGTCCTGGTCTTGAGGGCGACCCGGGGCTGGTGCAGGTCCCAGGCAATCCTGAATATCCCCCAATCCCTGCAGCATCGACACCATCCCCAACCAGCTCTTCATCAACCTGACGGACCTGCTCTACCTGGACCTGAGCGACAACAAGCTGGAGAGTCTCCCACCACAGATGAGGCGCCTGGTCCACCTGCAGACCCTCATCCTCAACAACAACCCCCTCCTGCACGCGCAGCTCCGGTACGGCCCCGCTTCCCTGGCTGGATGCCAGCGTGCCAGGGCTGGGATGGTGCCTGCTCCACCCTGACACCCTCTCTGCCCTGTGGCTCTCCATGCCCGCAGGCAGCTCCCGGCCATGACGGCCCTGCAGACCCTGCACCTGCGGAACACCCAGCGCACGCAGAGCAATCTGCCCACCAGCCTCGAGGGCCTGGTGAACCTGGCAGGTAGGGCCAGGGCATCCAGCCCCATGGAGCCCTCCAGGGGCTCTCCCAGCCCTGCTGTGGGGCTGGCTGGTGGTGTCACCTCATTGTTTCTTCCCCCAGATGTGGACCTGTCCTGCAACGACCTCAGCCGTGTCCCCGAGTGTCTCTACACTCTGGGCAGCCTGCGGCGCCTCAACCTCAGCAGCAACCAGATCACAGAGCTGTCCCTCTGCATCGACCAGTGGACCCAGCTGGAGACCCTCAACCTGTCCCGCAACCAGCTCACCTCCTTACCTGTATGTCCCTGCCCCTGTGGGCCATCCCTGCTCCTATTTCCATGGTTCTCCCTCACCCCTCCATCTCCACCTTCCCCAGTCGGCCATCTGTAAGCTGACCAAGCTGAAGAAGATGTACCTGAACTCCAACAAGCTGGACTTCGATGGGATCCCCTCGGGCATCGGCAAGCTCACCAACCTTGAGGAGTTCATGGCGGCCAACAACAACCTGGAGCTCATTCCTGAGAGCCTGTGCAGGTAAGGAGTACAGAACCAGATCTGTTCTGTCCCCAAGAGCAAACACAGGGGTTGTGTGGTGCCCATCACCAGCATCACTGTCCCACAGGTGCTCCAAGCTGAGGAAGTTGGTGCTGAACAAGAACCGCCTGGTGACGTTGCCGGAGGCCATTCACTTCCTGACAGATGTGGAGGTGAGCACCCCAGCACCTCTCTGCCTTGGGCTGGCTCCGCCACAGCCCCAGCGCCTCTCTGGCATCCCAGGGCTGTAGGGTGGGGTGGATGAGGTGAGGGCAGGGGCTCAGAGCCAATACCTGCAGTTTGGCACATGGTTCAGCCCAGGCAGGCCATGGATTTGGGGCTCCCACCACATCCCCTCATCTTACTGAAGCCTGGAGTGCCCTGGAGGTCTCCATCCCATGCTAGATCCTCAATGTCCCTGTGAGCCTGTGCTTCACTGAGGTCTCTGTGCCCTCCTTGGCAGATCCTGGACGTGCGCGAGAACCCCAACCTGGTGATGCCCCCGAAGCCGGCGGATCGCTCCTCGGAGTGGTACAACATCGACTTCTCCCTGCAGAACCAGCTCCGCCTGGCCGGAGCCTCCCCCGCCACCGTCGCAGCTGCCGCCGCGGGTACGAGTGTGGGGATGGGGGACACAGCCCCTGCCTCAGCACAGCCCTGGGAGAGGCTGGGGAATGAGCAGTGTGCCCCACAGGCATCGTGGCTGCCTCTCACACCGTCCTCATGTCCCCAGGAAGCAGCACCAAGGACCCGCTGGCCCGCAAGATGCGGCTGCGGCGCCGCAAGGATTCTGCCCAGGATGACCAGGCCAAGCAGGTGCTGAAGGGGATGTCAGATGTGGCCCAGGAGAAGAATAAGAAGATAGAGGTAGGGTCTTGGGTGGGAGAGGGGCCTCGAGAGCATCACAGTGCCCTTGGCCTAGCCTGGGTGCCAGCAGGGATCCCGTTGTCCCCAACTTGACCTGTGCCTGTCCCACAGGAGAGTGGGGAGGCGAAGGCACCGGACCTGAAGACACGGCGCTGGGATCAGGGCCTGGAGAAGCCACAGCTGGACTACTCAGAGTTCTTCAGTGAGGACGTGGGGCAGCTGCCCGGCCTCTGCGTCTGGCAGATCGAGAACTTTGTGCCCACTCTGGTAGACGAGGCTTTCCATGGCAAGTTCTACGAGGCTGATTGCTACATCGTGCTCAAGGTACCCAAGGAAGACCGTGAGTCCCCCACATCCCCTGCTGGGAGCTGCAGCAATCCTGTCTCACACCCTGTCCTCCCCAGACCTTCCTGGATGAGAATGGTTCCCTCAACTGGGAGATCTACTACTGGATCGGGCAGGAGGCCACGCTGGACAAGAAGGCCTGTTCCGCCATCCACGCCGTCAACCTCCGCAACTACCTGGGGGCCGAGTGCCGCAGCATCCGGGAGGAGATGGGCGATGAAAGTGAAGAGTTCCTCCAGGTGAGTCCAACTCCCACCAACCCTGGAGCCCCCAGCCCCTGCTCTGGCCCCCTCACCCCCTCCTTGTCCCCAGGTCTTTGACAATGACATCTCCTACATCGAGGGTGGCACGGCCAGCGGTTTCTTCACCGTCGAGGACACGCAATACGTCACCAGGTAGCATTGAGGACAGCGGCTGGGGGCATGTGAGGGGCAGGCAGTGCCCATGTCACCATGGCTGTCCCTTCCCCAGGCTCTACCGTGTTTATGGGAAGAAGAACGTCAAGCTGGAGCCAGTGGCACTGAAAGGGACATCACTGGATCCCCGGTGAGTGGCCAGGGGACACAGAAGGTTCAGCACACTCCACCTGAGACATTATAGCTGCAACTCTGTAGTGAAAATGGGCTATTCCAGCACCTTCCTACAAAATATGGGTTCAAGCCCCCCTTGGTGGCCTTGTGGGGCCCCCCAGGATGGGGAGGATGCTTGGCACACCCCATTGTCTCCTGACTCCTCTCACCTGTCTCCACCAGGTTTGTTTTCCTCCTGGACCATGGTCTCGAGCTCCTGGTGTGGCGTGGGAGCCAGGCCACGCTGAGCAGCACCACCAAGGCCAGGTAGTGCTGGTGGGGGTGCTGGGCGTGTGGGGAGCCCAGCTGCCATCTCACCTGCTCCCACTGCAGGCTCTTCGCCGAGAAGATCAACAAGAACGAGCGCAAGGGCAAGGCTGAGATCACGCTGCTCACCCAGGGCCAGGAGACCCCCGAATTCTGGGAGGTGCTGGGCGGGCAGCCCGAGGAGATCCAGCCCTGTGTCCCCGATGACTTCCAGCCCCACAAGCCCAAGCTGTACAAGGTGAGGAACGGCATCCACAGGGCCACCAGCACTGCTGGGATCCTGCAGCCCCCACTCACTTCTGTCCCTGGTCCCCTTGGCAGGTTGGCCTCGGTCTGGGCTACCTGGAGCTGCCCCAGATCAACTACAAGCTCTCTGTGGAGCACAAGAAGAGGCTGAAGGCTGATCTGATGCCAGAGATGCGCCTGGTAGGATGGGGCGGGGAAGTTCTCCCAGTCTGACCAGTGGGACTGGTTTCGTGCCCCTTCTGCCTCCAGCTGTGCCCTGGGAGAGGGAGGTTCGGCCAGCAGCGCCCAGCTGGGGGATGCTCTGCTCTGTCAGGAGCAGGAAGGGTGTTTTCCAGCTGGGAATGCCGGCAGGTGCCTGACCCCATCTTCCCCGCGGTGCCCTCAGCTGCAGAGCCTGCTGGACACCAAGAGCGTGTACATCCTGGACTGCTGGTCCGACGTCTTCATCTGGATCGGGAGGAAGTCGTCACGGCTGGTGCGGGCGGCAGCGCTGAAGCTGAGCCAGGAGCTGTGCACGATGCTGCACCGGCCCAAGCACGCCATGGTCACCCGGAACCTGGAGGGCACCGAGTGCCAGGTAGGGCATGGACCCCTCGGATGGGTGCTGGGAGGTAACTGCAGCTGAGGGTGTGTTACCTGCTCCCCAGTTTACACCTTGAACACCTGGAGGTGTTCAAGGAATGACTGGACACGGCACTCGCTGCTCTGGTTGACAGAGTGGGGATCGGTCATAGGTTGGACTCGATGATCTTGGAGGTCTTTTCCAGCCTTAATGATTCTGTGATGCAGGTGTTCAAGTCCAAGTTCAAGAACTGGGATGATGTCCTGCGCGTGGATTACACCCGGAACGCCGAGACAGTGCTGCAGGATGGGGGCCTGGCCGGCAAGGTCCGCAAGGACGCCGAGAAGAAGGACCAGATGAAGGCTGACCTCACGGCACTCTTCCTGCCCCGCCAGCCCCCCATGCCCCTCAGCGAGGTAGGGCTGGGCACCCCCGTGAATCCCCCATGGCATGGGGTGCTGATGCAGGGGCTGAGGGGCTGATGGAGCTCATGGGGCCACAGGCAGAGCAGCTGATGGAGGAGTGGAACGAGGATCTGGATGGTATGGAGGGCTTCGTGCTGGAGGGCAAGAAATTCACTCGCCTGCCTGAGGAGGAGTTCGGCCACTTCCACACCCATGACTGCTACGTCTTCCTGTGCAGGTGACACCTCTTATCACCCTCTCAGGGGCTGCTGCACCACCTTGTCCTCAGTCTCCCTGCCCAGGCCTGTTCATCCCTCACATCACTCTGTGTTCCTGCCCTCAGGTACTGGGTGCCAGTGGAGTATGAGGAGGATGAAGAGAAAAAGAAGAAGGGTGAAGGCAAAGGGGAAGAGGAGGGTGAGGAAGAAGAGGAGGAGAAGCAGCCTGAGGAAGATTCCCAGTGCATCGTCTACTTCTGGCAGGGCCGGGAGGCCTCCAATATGGGCTGGCTCACCTTCACCTTCAGCCTTCAAAAGAAGTTTGAGAGTCATTTCCGCGGCAAGCTGGAGGTGACACAGTTTGGGGGTGACACGGGGGTGCCCCAGTTTTGCCTCTCCTCTCCCCCTTCCCCTCTCTGCCCCTCAGGCTGAGGGCAGGGGACAGCAGCAGAGATGGGGCTGGCAGTGGGGTGCAGCTGGGGCTTGGAGCTGTTTGGGAAGTCCCCGTGGCCCTGCTGACACCCACCCCTGTCCAGGTGGTGCGCATGACCCAGCAGCAGGAGAACCCCAAGTTCCTCTCGCACTTCAAGAGGAGGTTTGTGATCCATCGGGGCAAGCGGAAGGACCGGGTGAGCACACCACAGCCCAGCCTGTACCACATCCGCACCAACGGCGGGGCCCTCTGCACCAGGTCAGTGCCCAGGCGGGCCAGCTCCAGGTGGGATCCCTGCTGGTGGCCACAGCTGCCAGCTCTCCCACTGATCCGTGCCTCGGGGGCTCCGTCTCCAGGTGTATCCAGATCAACACGGACGCTGCTCTGCTCAACTCCGAATTCTGCTTCATCCTCAAGGTACTGCTTGCAGCTGAGTAGCCTCAGGGCTGCCTGGGTGCCCTCCTGCTGCCCTGGGCAGCCCTGACTCCACCTTTCTCAGGTGCCCTTTGAGAGCACGGACAACCAGGGCATTGTGTACACCTGGGTGGGCCGGGCAGCTGACCCTGACGAGGCCAAGCTGGCTGAGGACATCATGAACCACATGTTTGATGACTCCTACAGCAAACAGGTGCGTGGGGCTCAGTGCCACCTTACCTGGGTGACAGTGACCACCCAGGCCATGCTCAGCCCTGTTCCTGCCCTCACAGGTCATCAACGAGGGAGAAGAGCCTGAAAACTTCTTCTGGGTGGGCATTGGGGGCCAGAAGCCCTATGATGAAGATGCCGACTACATGAAGCATTCACGGCTCTTCAGGTGGGCACTGGCCTGGAGGGGGATGCTCCAGTCTCTGCTGGTTCCCTTCCTCCCACAGAGCCCATCCCTCTTAGAAATCTACCAGCCAAAACGGCTGCTCCATGATGCCCTTTCCCTCTGCATGAGCCGAGTCCTAACAAAACTCCTGCCTGATCCTGATCCTGTCCATCCCTCCCTGCAGATGTTCCAATGAGAAAGGTTATTTCTCCGTGTCGGAAAAGTGCTCAGATTTCTGCCAGGATGACCTGGCTGATGATGACATCATGCTGCTGGACAACGGGCGGGAGGTGAGCTGGGGGCACAAGGCTGGCCTGGCTCCAGATCTTTCAGTGGCTCTGTGGGCTGAGCCCAGCTCCTTATCCTTCCCACAGGTCTACATGTGGGTGGGCACCCAGACCAGCCAGGTGGAGATCAAGCTGAGCCTCAAGGCATGCCAGGTAAGGTCTCCCTCCATCCTGGGACTGTGTGGAGGAGGATTTGGGGTACTTCTATCTCCCCTCAGGGCCCTGATCTGGGTGGTGCAGAGCTCTGGGCTGGGGAGTACCAGCCCTGGAGGTGGGCAAGGGCCAGGACCCCACAGCTGCACTCTGCCCCAGGTCTACATCCAGCACATGCGCTCCAAGGACCCCACACACCCCCGCAAGCTCCGGCTGGTGCGGAAAGGCAACGAGCCCTGGCCCTTCACCCGCTGCTTCCACGCCTGGAGTGTGTTCCGCAAGCCGCCCACCTAAGGGCTGGGGGCACGCGGTGCTCCGGCCACAGCCCCCCCAGCACAGCCAGACCCCGGCACCCCAACACCCAGCCAGGCTTGGCTCAGCCCTTTCCCTTCCTGGGGTACACGGGGTGCTGTGGGCCCCTGCCACGCCCTGCTTGGGGATGCTGCTGCCCCAAACCAGTGCCGAGCTCCCCCTGCGACTGGGGGACAGGAGTGATTCCCGGTTTGGGTGGGAGGATGCTTTGCTAAGGAGAACTGGGGGGAGTGAGGGGCTCTCAGCCCCAGGCCTTACAGCTGCTCCCTGCTGTCCTGGAGGATGGACCCCCAGCAGGGATCAGCCCTGGGATCTGGATCATATCAATAAAGGCTGCACTTCTCACCTCGACATTGTCACAGGCTCTCACTCATGCTCAGATGGGGTCCCCTGACCCTGACTATGCCCCTCTGCAGCTCAGGGGAACCCCAGCACTCACCTGGCTCCAAGGCTCCTCAGACACCTGCAGCCCAGGCAGTTGATATTAAATGCTTTATTTTCAATATTAAAAACCAGTATTTTTAATAACTAAACAATGCTAAATTCATCTTAACAAAAAAAAAAAAAAAAAAAGGATGAGGGGGGGGGGGTTCTACCAGGGACGCTACAGCCCCGGCCTCGGCCGGCAGCGACAGAGCCCGACCCCCCCCAGCCACACACGTACCGCAAGAGAGCCCGGGGGGGGCCCCGGGTCCGCAAAAGGAGAGGGGCAGGGGCCAGCTGAGCCCCGTGGGAACAGCCACCATGGGCCAGGGGACAGAGCCGGCGTCACCACAGCCCCCCAGGAGGACGAGGCCCGAAGGCCAGGGGGGATTTGGCACAGTGAGACCCCCAGGGTAGGGCAGCCCAGCCTGGGGCAGGAGGGGGCTGGGGCAGCCCCATCTGCCCCCCCCCCAGCACCAACACGGACCAGGAGCGGGAGCCCGTGTGTAATTCCACAGCGTGATCCCATCACAAACCCACCCCGTGGCAGGAATTAGTGTCAGAAAGGAGCAGCAGGCACAGAGCCCAACCTGGAGAATAGCCCTTGGAGAAGCCACTAAGAGAAAAAGGCCACCTGTGACCCCCCAGCGTGCCCCTCCACGGGCTGCTCAAGGCCTCTGCTGCCCACCTGGGAGCCAGGGGACCCCTGGGGACAGTCCCTGTGCGGCAGCCAGAGCCTCCCGGCAGGCAGGGAACGGGGCTGTAAACTGCAGGGAGCCGGGCATGTAAACACAGACCAGGGAATGGGGGGGCCGTGCCCGGGGGCTGCTGGCCCCCCACTGCCCCAAGGGACCAAAACTGTGGGACAAGGTGGGGTCCACAAGCCCCAGCCCTCCCCGTGGAGCCGGGGAAGCAGCAGCATCCCCCAGGAAGGGGGCTCTGGAGCAGGGGACAGTGACACTCGACCGTGTATAAAAAAGGAACTTATCTTCCCCGGGAAGAGTTTGTGCCCCATGGCCCCAGCTCGGGGGCTGCGGGGCTGGCGGCCGGGCAGGGAGGTGTGTGGAGAGTGCCGGAGCCGGGGCGCGGTGGCGGCCGGCGCGGATGTTAGAGAGGAGGCGAGTCTACGTTACATGGGGAGGGGGCACAGGGGTCCAGTCGAGTCGCGCATCCCGGGAATCCGAGCACTGAGATGGATCAGGGAGGTCGGCAATGCCTGTGGGTGATGCAGCTCCTCAGGAGGAGACCTGGGGGCTCAGGACAGGCATTCCCTCTGCTCCCCCTGCTCCCCAAGCCCCAGGGACCACAATTCCATCTTCCCATGATTGATCAGGAAGCCAGGGAACTGTGCTGGGGTCCCAGCTCCACATCCCACTCCCACTCCAGGGACCACCAGCCCCTCACAGACCTCACTTGATGAGGATCCCCGTGGGCCGGGCCTCGTCCTCACTGGCATTCCTCAGGTTCCGCTCGACTTCCTCCGAGGACCTGGGGCAGAGCAGGATGAGAGACACTGCCACGGCCCCTCAGCACGGGTTACCCCATTGCCACCCCACTCACGCCAGGAAATCCTTCACTTCCTCCACGGTGATGTCCCCAGTGGTGTCCAGCGGGTTCTCCGTGCTGCTGTTGGGGGAGTCAATGGGGCCGGGCGAGAAGGCGGCCAGGTGCTCCTCAGGGGACCCTGCAGAGCGATGGGGATGGGAGGCATTGGGGACAGCCAGGACACAGGGCCAGGCCTGGAGCAGGGCCAGGGTACACGGTGTGTGTGCAGGGACAGGGCGGTCACTCACGGTCGCTGTCGGAGGGGGAGTGCTCGCCCTCGGGACTGCGCGGGACGTGGGTGCCGTTCGCCTGTGGCAGCTTCGGTGTCGCCGTCGAGCTGTTGCAGGAAGGAAATGGAGAAGTTACGACCAGAACCAGTGTCATGGGGTGGGTGCAAGGGGGTGCTGCTGTAGCAAAGCCTCCCATGCCCACAAGACAGCTCACCTGAGGCAGGAGGTGTCCTGCAGCCGGGCCACTTCCAGCCGGCACAGCGGCTCCGTCACATTCCTGGCACTCAGTGAGAAGCGCTCGAACTCGGATGGTGAAATTAGGTAGAAACCTACAGAAGGGACAACAAGGAGCCTCAAGGATCCCCCACAGGGCTGCAGGTGAGGTCAACATCCCATCCACACAGGATGTCACCCGGTGTCCTCACCTTGGCCGTGCTTGGTGAACACACAGGAGGCAATGCCACTGATGTCCTCCTTACGGATGCAGCTGTAGTGGACTTGGGGCCGCAGGCTGGGCACGGTGAAGATGTGGATGTCCCCGAGGTTGGTGAGACAGGCCAGGCAGTTTTCCAGCCGCTCCTCGGAGCCAGCACTGGCCAGGCTCACCAGGGCCACCTTCCGCACCCGGCAGCCCTCGTGTGCTGTCAGCTTGAACTTGGTCTTGGCACTCACTTTGGGCAGTGTGAACACCTGGGCGGGGCAAGAGGAGACGGGGTCAGGGGAGAACAGGAACCTGCAGGGTTTTGGGGGGCACCTTCCCCTTGGATTCACCACCCTAGGACAGGAACAGGAGTGCTCCACAACCTGGCTGGTCACCTCCAGCCCTGTCCCCGTGTGATGAGGACATCCAAAGAGAACATGGGACCTTCTGTGTCCCATTTCCACCACAGTGGGATACTGAGCTCTGCACTCACCTTGAACTGTTCCTCGGAGGAGATGAGCATGGAATGGCTGCCCTGCATGTCGGGGGCCTTGGCCAGGTCCCGAGACACCTCATAGGGCTCGGGCAGGGGGTTCCCCCGCCCGTCCAGCACCGCGATGGCCACCACCGGTGCCCGGTGCATCAGCTGGATCTCCTTCCCCAGCACCGCCTCCACCGCCCGCTCCGAGAACTTCTCCTGCGATGGCACCTCCAGGGCGTAGGCGAACACTGACCCAGAGTTGGTCCCTGCCCACATCGTGGGGCCGTGGTGGGCGGCTGTGGGGTGCAGCAGTGTCAGAGCCCACCCCCCACATCGTGGCACCAGCCAGACCCAGCTCAGGGGCTCTTCCCGGGGAGGGAGGGAAGATCTCACCGTCACGGAGGAAGGTGTCAGCGAAGTAGAGGCACCGCACGACCCCCGAAAGCGAATCATCGGCCGAGCGAGGCTCGATCCGCCGCTGCACCGGCGTCATCTCCACCTCGGGGGGCCCTGCCTGCTCCGCCAGCTGCGCGTTGGCCTCCTGAACCTGGAGAGGGGATATGGGGTCAGTCCCCACCCAGTGGGAATGGGAAGCTGCCATGGTGGCCTTCAATCCCTGCCCACCTTGCTGGAGGGGCTGCTGGCGTTGAGCCTCTTCTTGCCCGACACGCGGCTCTTGCGGATGCGGCGGAAGGACTGACGCAGGGACTTCTTGAGGGACTTCACGCGGGACAGGGGCCCCTCCATGGCCAGTGAGTCATTGGGGTGCAGTGTACACCTGTGGGCACCGATGTTGCTCAGCACCCGCCACGTCGCTCCGGAGGGTCCCCAGCACCGAGGTCCCTCCATACCTGGCCAGCACGGGGTTGCGCCGGTAGTAATCGAAGAGTCCGAAGCCGTGGCTGGTGCCGAAGGCCACGAGGTTCCACTCGGAGTGGAGGGTGACGGCGGTGACGGCAGCGGGGGGCACGCATTGCACCAGCACACTGGGCTGGAAGCCGGGAGGGAAGTGGAGGGGCCCATTCCGGGGGGCCAGCCGGTCGTGGCCCTTCCAGGTGAAGCCCTCACGGTCCTGCAGCAGGTCCACCGTGGCCACGCTGACCGCATGCTCCGACTTCTCGTCACTCAGCTCCATCACCAGCACCTGCAGGGACAAGCATGGATGAGGGGACGCACACTGGACCCCCCTAGACAGGTGGCCAGCTGCACCCCGGGGCCTAAATCCACGGGTAGGAGCCTTCCAAGGACAACCATGGGAGTCTGCAGGGTCTGTAGCGCCCCTCAAGCTGTGGGACCCCAACAGGGAACCCAAGGGGTGCTTGGCAGCCCCTGCTGTCCTTGCCACTTTACCTGCCCTGCTGTGCCAGCCACCACCATCTTGGCCGTGTACTTGCAGAGCGCGATCTTCTGCACGCCCAGGCGAGGGTCGTCACTGTAGGGATCAAAGCAGCCCACCTGCGGGAGGGGAGAGCTGAAGGGACAGCCAGGACCCCTCACACAGCTGTGGGGCAGCCCCCCCGCATCCCCACGCCCCTCCACCAGCTGTGGCACACGGGCCACTCTGGGCATCACGCCCAGGAAAGGTCTGTCCCCATGCACCTCCTGGCTTTTTTCCCCATGCTGGGGCAGACTCGCGGGATGGGGCCCACGGAACAAGCGTCCCTTGTGTCCCCACAGTGCGTCACGCTGCAGCTGTGCCGTGAGCCGGGGGACACGTCCCCGGGGCGCTGCCGGGATGGCTCCGGCAGGTGCATCCCCCGTGCCCGGCTCTGGGTTTGCCCCCTCCGGTGCTGGCAGGGCCAGGAGGATGCTGAGCTCCATGGCAGCATCCCCCCGCCCAGGGGACCTCACCTTGCGGAACGGCGGCCACTCCTCTTCGCCCGCCTGGTTGAGGCTGTCGTTGTGCTCACAGTCTGTCTGGAAGATGTTGGCGGTGCCCAGCTTGTAGAGGGGCTTCAGGGAGACCCCCGAGGCATCCCAGAACCGCACCGTGCCGTCCTCATGCCTGGGCGGGGGGGTCCTGTCAGCACGGGGTCCCGACATCTGCCCGGCTAACAAGAGCTGCCTGTGTGCTGGCAGCCACCGTGCCAGAGGGGGGGACACGGGGGAACAGCGCAGAGGGTGACACAACCGTGCCCAGCCAGAATGAGAAGGGGCAGCCCACCCGAAAACAGGGAGTGGATCCCACCACCACCCCATCCCACTCCCCCACCGCAGGAACAAGTGAGGATGTGTGTTCCCCCAACTTTTTGAGTTTCCCAGGCCCCCTCCCTGCTGCCAGCCCACTCACCCAGTGAGGAGAAGCCCCCTCTGCGTGGGCTCCTGGGCCAGGTTCTTTCCCCCATCAATGGGCCAAGCCTGGAGGGAAGGATGGAGAGGGGATGGAGGGAGGGATGAAGGCCACTGGATCATCCTGGAAGGGGCTCAGCATGACCCCTCCCCACCATTGCCCACCACTGACCGCAGAGGATTGCCGGGGGCTCTGCTGCTCGCCCACACTGACGATCCTCTCCCAGAGCTTGAGGGGTACGTTGGAGACGTGGCAGGAGCAGGTGATGGCGGAGGAGTGGAGCGGCGCCAGGTACGGGGCAGGGATGGTGGGCCAGCCTGGCGTCTGCAGGTCGATGGCCACCAGCTCCTCCTCTACCAGCACCACCAGGGCTCGGGGGTTCTCAAAGCCTGGGGAGGGACGAGATGGCTGCTGCATGTGGAGACCCCCACACCACCACCTGCCCCCTGGGCGGCCCTGGCAAGACATACCTCCCTCAGGCACCTCTGCACTCTGCACAGTGAAGAAGTCGATAACACGGGAGGTGAAGTCGAGCGTGGCCAGGGTCTGGCCCTGTAGCACACTGACACAGTGCCTGTCACCATAGCTGGCCCGTGGCATGCCCCCACTGAAGATGATGAAGGGGTTCCTGGGTGGGATGAAGCAGCTTCCATCAGACCCTGGACCTCCAGGTGTCCCCTGTGCCCATGCCCAGCCCACCCACCTACCCTGACTCGCAGGTTCGCCACACGATTTTGCTGATGGCTTTGCAAGGGAACGGCCCTGAAACAAAGACACTGATGCTGTGGTTGCAGCACTGGGATAGGGGAGATCAGATCCCAACCCCAGACCCCCACCCTGTACCGTAGGGGATGGTGGACATGACGGGCTGCTGGCTCCTCTGGCCGGTGCCGCTCACTGCCCACACCATGTACCCGCCGTCGCTGTGGGAGCTGACGATGCTCTTTCCGCTCTGCTCCCAGGCCAGGCTCTCCAGCTGCTGTGGGGGCACACAGAGGGCTCAGCACCCGGTTGGGGACACACACACGGGGCCATGGCCCCGCCAGCCCCTCATCAGCCCCGGTACCTGGTTCCCCAGGAAGAGGTGCTGCACAACACGAGTGCTCTGCTCCCAAAGGACCACCAGTCCCCGGCTGTACCCGATGAGGAGCCGGCTGCCATCGCGTGGGTGCTCCTGGATGGATTCCACAGGCCCCAGCGCCTTCCCGCAGCGGTAATCATCGGGGACACTGCGGGGGGGACAAGCACAAGGGGTCAGAGTGGGGCTGGGGGTGGTGGAGATGGGGCATGGGGCCTGCAGGGTTCTCACCTCTGCAGGATCTCATCTGGGAAGAGGGTTTTGTCCTCCAGCAGCGTCAGGGTGGGCAGGGTGACAAAGTACACGGCACCACCCTCGGTACCGAGGCAGACCACAGTGCCAGAAGACATCGGCAGCAGCACCGTCACCCGTGTGATGCCGGGGGAGCAGCTGGGGGGAAACAGGGGACTGTGTCAGCACCGTGTTGGGTCTGGGAGAGTGTTAAAAAGACCCCAGACCTCCCCTGCTCCAGCCCTACATTCCCATCTCCCTGAGCCCAGGAGGACAAGGACAGAGACAGCCTCAGTGCTGACAGCAACCAGTGCCATTAATCACCCCCGGGCCCTGCCGGCACCATCAAAAGCCCAGAGCTGCGCCCCTGCACTCAGCATCCCAGTCAGGATCAGAGGAGCATCCCAGTGGGGAAAACACCACCACAGAGAGGACCTTGGCCACCATCCCCCCCGAGCAGGCTGGCTGCTCCCACGTGCCGTTCCCAGCTGGCAGTGGCATCACTCCGACCACATCCCTGTGGGGGATCGGCTCGGACCCCCGCAGGCAAGTACTTAGCGCTGCCGGACCCTGGGCGTCCTGGGAGGCCGAAGCTGCGGGTCTCTTCCAGCTGGGAGCAGCCCTCCTTCTGGCACACCTCCCACAGGTGCAGCGTGTTGTCATCCAGCAGCGAGAGGAGCCAGCCCTGGGGACAGTGGGGTGACAGCAGGATGTGTGAGGTGCTGGGGGGCTGCTGCCAGGTTGCCCCCAGGATACCCACATACCTGGCCAGGCAGGAAGTGCAGCTGGGTGACAGTGGCCGTCTCCTTGTGCAGGCCCGTCAGCTCCACACCAGGCGCGCCATATCTGGGGGGGCCCGTCAAAGAAACAACGAGAGTAGAGCCCCAGCCTCCCCCAGCAAACCCCAGGACTCCCTGAATTCCCCCAGGTCACAGTTCTGCCTGCAAACACCAGTTTAGCTCCCCATGCCCAGGAGAGCCAGGGCAGAGCATCCCAGCTGTGGAGCTGGCCTTGGCACCACCATCCCCAGCTGGGATCCACCAAGCACCTCCAGCTCCAACCACGACATCTTGAGTCAGCCTGGGATCTACCAAGCACCTCCAACTGGGACACTGCAGGTCAGGCTGGGATCCATCAAACGCCTCTGACCAGGCTGCCCAGGGTCAGCCTGCGGACAACACATGCGGCCTGGGTGGGTGTGCGAGAGGCGCCGGGAGCCCCGGCACGCACCGGCAGTGGGGTGGGGTTCGGCATGCGCCGGCACAACCTCACTCGCCCGACTGGTCCCGGCTCCTTCGGCGACGCCGCTCGGCAGGAACCGTGGCAGGACCCGCACAGCAGCTCCAGCACTGCACGGAGCACCCCGGCCTGGCATCCCCGGAACCCCCAGCCCCAGCAGCTGCTCCCCCCAGCCTGGTGTGACCAGTGCACTACGCAGCCACATCTGGCCATGCCATGCGCTGGGGCTCCTTGCCCCTGGCCACTTTCCGGCGCCCTCGGCACAGGGAACCAGCCCAGCGGCTCTTCCGGCTGGACAGGCAGGAGCTGTCTGGCAGTGCCGGGCACAGCCAAGCCGGCAGAGCCAGGGGGGAGCCACAGAGTTTTGGGGAGAGCAGACAACAGGGCCTGGGAATGAAGCAGGGAGCATGCAGAGGGCTCTTGGTGCTACATGGATGGGGGATGCCACCCATCCTTACTCATTCTGGGGTCTTTTCCCACCAAAACAGTGCCACAAGCTGAGAGCCCTCAGGGCAAGTGGCTCGGGAACACTGGTGTCACCAGCATGTTGGATGTGGGTCCAAGCCCAGGGACCCCCAATTGTCCCAAGAGACCCCCAGCACTGGCAGCCCCTTGATGCTGGGCTGTCTGCAACCAGATCCACCCAGTCCGGCAAGGGAGCACCCAGGGGTGCCCCCACTGACCAGTAACACCAGTCAGGCCAGCTCTGGCTGCTGCCTCACCTGGCCCCGGCTTCCCCAGCACTGCCAACCTCCAGAAGCATCTTTTTGGCAGCAGCCAGAGTGGGGCTGTGTAGGCACAGGGTACCACACTGGGTACCACCCCAAAACCATCCCGCAGAGGATGCTCAGGGCACCGCAGTCCCCTGCAACGGCATCCCCACGGTGCCGGCGGGGCTCAGCTGGGACCAGCACCGCGGGCCGGGCGGGCGAGTGGGGCGGCCGGCGACGTCGCGGCCGGGCTGGCACCCGGGCGGCCCCGGCAGAACAAAACACGCCATCTTTGTGCTCGGGAGGCAGCGAGCTGCCGGCCTGGGGGAG
>VZRN01004651.1:135759-154645 GCA_013397935.1 Dasyornis broadbenti | reverse complement strand
GGGGCGGAACCCTGACGGACAGCTCCGCCCGCCAATCATCGCGCGGCAACGCGCGCCGCGCGCCGTGGCCCCGCCCACCCGCGCTGCGCGTGCGCCGCCGCGGTTGTCGATGGGACGCGTAGTTGTCCAACTCAACGCACTCTGCGCTTGATTTATTTATATTAATTTTTACATCTTTTTGTGTCGTTTTTTTCCCTCCCCGCGGGCGTGGTGGGAGACAGTGAGGGCACCCCCAGCCTGGTCATCGTGGTCCCAAAGCCCCCACAAACATGGGGTGTCGTGGATTTAGGGTCTCATCATGTGCCCCACCGCCATGGGGTGCATCAACATGGCGGCGTCCCAGCCACTAGGCCTCGAGCATCCTGCCGGCCCCCAGAATTAGCATTCGAGCCTCATTCCAGGCTGTCGACTCATTATTCTCGCCACAGCACCGGGAATATTGTTCCTCACTTCCCCCACGGCATCATCCCAAGGTGGGAGGGGGAACAACCTGCCCTGCACCCAGTTTTGGGGTGAGTCACCCCGGGCAGGGCATGGCTTCCCCTCCCTGCTGACTAACCCCGGCCCTGGGGAGATGCGGCACCGGGGTGACGCAGGGTTTTGGGGCGGAAAACAGCCGGGGGCGAGCGGGGAACGATGCCCCGGTGATGGGCTGTGGGCTCATGGATGGATGGAGGGGCCTGAACTACAGGCACAGCACCGGGGACTGAGGATGGTGAGGCTGGTGCCAGATGTGGGTCAGTGCTCTGAAGAGGAAGAGTTCGGAGGAGGAAGAGGGAGAAGAGAGGGGAGAGAGAAGTGGGCGGTGAAAAGGGGAGAAGAGAGAGGCAGAGGAGGGGAAAAAAGAGATAAAGAGGGGTGAAGAAGAGAGGGAAGAGGAAGAGGAGGGAGAAGAGGAAGAAGACTGGCGAGAGAGGAGATTGAGAGGAGAGAGAGGATAGGAGAGAGAAGCGAGAAGAGCTGGAGAGGAAGCAGAAGAGAGGAGGAAGAAGTGAGGCCACACACAACACCCCACCCATCCCCTCTCTGGCACCTCACACCCATCCCACCTCCTCCTGCAGGGGGGAGGCACAAGGAGGGTGAGGGGCTCCGCATGAGGCCGAAGCACAGGGTGCTGGCAGGAGGAGGAGGAAGGCAGAGATCCCTGTCCCTGATTTCTAGGACAGCACAGGAGGCACAGCCACATTTGGCTGCCCCATCCCTGGGGAGCCAGTGACTCCCTTTATTTAGAACCAGTTCCCCGCTCCCAACCACCTCATCGCTGCCAGGGGGAATTGAGGCACAGCTCAGCCCCCAGCACCACCACACAGGCAAGCAGAGTGATGCTTTCTGCTTTTATTCAATTAATGCAGCAATCTATACAAGAAAAAAAAAATAATAATGAAACAATGAAATTCCAAACCCTGACAGTGAAGAACCAAATTCTTCCTAAGAATCAATCGGAATTAAAAGATTCCCCCACGTCAGACTGTACATAAAATAATCTCTGCCCCATTTACAGCGTTTCACACCGTACTTCTCGTATCTCAAACTTCAGAACTGTACAACTTTGTTACAAACCACGCTTTTTCCTAGGAAAAGCTTACGGAAAAAAATATTGCCACTTTCTTTTTTATTTATTTTTTTATTTTTTATTGGTAACAACAAAAAAAAAATTAGAATATTTTAAAAAACAAAAATTAAAGTCAGCCAGAACTTCTAAGTGTGGGCAGGGGAAGGAGCAGAGACATTTTTCAGGTGAATGTTTCTCCTCCCAATGGGGAAAGGGAACACTTTTGGCAGGTAAAAGACTCTTTGCTGCTGGTGGGGGTCTAGACCCTGCCCCACCCCGAGCCCTCCTCAAAGCCTGGCAGCTGTTTTGATCCATGGGCTTGGATAATTCCACCACTGACTCCTCTCGAGATACAGTAACAGTAACGAACCCCAATTCCTCCTGCACTTTGTGGAAAAGCAAGCATGAACCCCACCTTCCTCCCCCTTCCTTAGGAAAGACAGTTCTCCTGGTCTGGGCTGTGGGTCTGGGCACATGGATTGTCACACTGGATGTAGCTCCCAGTTTGGGGCTGAGCACGGACACGCTGTGGGTGGATGGAGAGGTTGGATCGCACAACTGGATCAGACACAGGACAAAGCTGACGGGGTCAGGGCTGTGCATGAGCCCGACCAGAGAGCAGATGGGAGAAGTTTTGCCTCCAAACTGGAGCTCACCCCGCTCCCTGCTCAGCTCCAGCCCCACACCATCAGTCTGACCTGATGCCTGAGTGCAGCCCAACAGAGAAAACCAGGAATTCTCAGCCACAGTTTCACCAGAGAGGTTACAGGAAGGATCCAGACCTCTGGATCCGTGTGAAAAATGTCTTCTGGTTTCGAATCCAGGTTTCACTCCGATGTTGTTCAGTGTAAAAGAGTTAAAAAACCATGTTATCTACACATATACATCCGTGTCTATAGAAAATGTCTGTACAAGTGGGAAGATGGCTCTGCCTGCACGCTGGGGACTCCTCTTCTGAGGGATGCTGTGGGTTCTGCCCGCTTGCATCCTGCTCCCTCTCTTTCCAAGGTCAGGTTTAAAACCAAGAGATGGTGGCTGGAGAGCAGCTCCAGCAAGGAGCTCCTCCTGTCCCCCCAGCCACAGCTGCCAGCTCTGATCCACCGCGTGGATGGGAGGAGGGAAGGAGGGGAAGCTCCCGAGCAGGACTTGCAGGAATACCAAAACAAGCTGGGAAAGGATACTTGCACACACACACAGACTGCACAAGCACCAGGATGAGGTGATGGCTGGACCAGGCTACAGGTAAGACCTCGGGATGTCCAGAGACAGAGCCAGCGCCTCATCCCATGGGAGTCCTGCTCTGGGAAGCGGCCGTGGAAAGGGCAGCTGCTCCAGCTTCATTTTGAGTTGACACCAGGGTAGAGTATCCATACTGGACAGGTAGGGATAAAATTGGGAGCTGGCGGGGAGAGCGAAGAGCTGAGATCTCTGGCAGTAACCACTGTCACCATCTGCACCCACAGCGGAGCCCAGCACCACGGCGGGCACGGGGCATGGCCAGGATGGATCCAGAAAGACAAAGTCATCAGGAGGAGAAGGGATCTCTGCTCCCTGCGTGCGGTTTTGCTATCAGGGGAATGCCAAGCTTTCCAAAACAGGGGGTTTATAGCCAAGAGCTGGCCTAGATTCACAGCAGAAAGCTGGGAGGGTGAGGAACATCGCTTCAAATGCTACATGTGGTCTGAAAACAGCATTTTCAAGGTTTCACAAGCAGCAGAAGCACGAATGTTTGGATCTCTGGACTGACAAGACACGTTCTTTCGGAGGCTGTGCCTCAGCACAGAGCCAATGGGGGCTATCACCAGGAAAACAACTGGATAATCAGAGACAGGCACTGGGGAGCTCACCAACACCCCCACGGGCCAGCACTGCGCTGAAGGTGATTGCAACATCCTCCGAGCTCATGTGACAAGATCCAGCCTGTGCAGAACCCCAACACCAGGCAAAAAATCAGCAGGGAAGGAAAAGGACAGCAGGACCCAGATGTCAGCAAATGTCCTCGATCAATGCCTGGGTGGTTGTTTTAGACCAGGAGCCCCTCAAGACAGCAGCAAACAGGTTTCAAAATATATTACATCTTTTTATTGCCAAGCGTGCAGACCATGAAGTGTGTGGGGGACACGACACTAAGAAAAACTACAATTGGAGGGAGGGCAAAGCAGTAAAAATTTAAAAATAAGACTACTCCTTGCAACTGCCAACACTTGGGTTCAAAGAATCAACTGGAGGAAGTTTTCCTTAAAAGTACAGCTCTAAATATGGCATTGGGCCCCAAACTTTGCAAACACCAAGGCTTTGGTCTGGGCTAACGCAAACCAGGTGGGAGAAGAGGATGATGATGGCAGATGTTTTAATACAAAACCTGATTCTTCTCAGCATTTCCTGTAGCAACCAGAAAACTCCCTGCCTCCGGAACAGAGGCAGGAATAAGCCAGGAGAAAACAGGCAACTTCAATGCTGGATGCACTGAACTGGGCCAAACTTGACCCCTGCAGTGTCCCTGCTCCCAGAGCCAGCCTCAGAGGGGACAGAGCTGCTGGGCTCCCCCAGGGCCATGGCAGCTCCTGTTCCTGCTCCAGCAGAGTGCAGCCGGTCCCTCAGGATGGGACACTGTGCCAGGAATGCTGCACCGACTCAGCTCTCTCCACCTGGAAGGCGCAGTGGAGAACAGCTCTTCTCGGGGGTCCCAAGGCACAAGCCCTCACAAGCACAGCGTTTCCTACTCCTCTTTGCTATCCCCAGCTCTGGGAAGCAGCACGTGCTCAGTGTGATCCCTCACTCAGTGGCCCCGAGGTTCCAATATGGATCTCAGGACAACGCTGGGCCAGGTTTCCTTCCTCCTCAACCATAGCACAGCCCCGGGCAGACCAGCACTGAGAAACCAGAGCTCTAGTACATTCTTCTCGGAGAGGGCAGCGCAGGGACACGAGGCTGCGAGCCCACGCTGGCTTGGGGAAAGGGTCCAGAAAGGAAACCTACGGCATTTAAAACACTAAAGTGCAACGAAAACGTCCTAAACCCTTTGAAACTGATCGCAGCAAGAGGGGGTCTGCAAAGCTTCAAACTTCCAGTTACTGCAGGGCACCCTTAAAACAGACCCGACAACCACCAGGTAAGAACAGACCAAGGAGCCTTTTGGTGAAACAAGGAATATGAGCCCATCACAGAATTTCAGCTCCTGGGGTCAAACATCATATTTAGAACATTTGGAAAGGAAAAGTGTTAAAGCAAAAAAAAAAAAAAAAAAAAAAAACCCCAAAAAAAAAACAAAAAAAAAAAAAAATTTTTGACTTTTCGCACAAAAAAAAACCAAAACAAAAATACAATTCTTGACTCTTGCGCAATGAAACAGTTAAACTTTTTGGTGTTTTCGAAAGAAATCCCAACAGACAACCTGGCATAACTTTATCTGCTTCCTAAGGGAGAGATGCCCGCTTGACCCATGACTCAGGACACCATGTGCACTGGACATGTTCCATCCTCACGTATGTCTCAGCATTCCTCCATTCATAAAACCAAATCCTTCCTGTTTACTCTTCAGCCTGAAAGGAAAAACCAAAACTGAAGCTAGATGGAAGATAGCCAGAGGGAGGAGAAAGTTTTCACAGACTGGAGGCCAATCTCATCAGCTCCAAGAGCCTGGAAAGTGCAACCCTCAGTGTCGCCTCATTTTAACTTTCCTGGCGGGGCTGCCATCCTCCTCTTCCTCGTCACAGTCCTCCGTGTACTCGTAAGACCTTCGCCAATAGTTCTCAGAGCTGAAGTTGCTCCGTCTCCTATGTTTTGGTAAGAGGACCGAGCGCCTGTTCTCCTCCTTATCCATTTCTAGAATCCGTGGCCTATGGAGAGAGAGAAAACGGGAGTGAGAGCACACCACGATGGGATCCAGGGGTTCTCCTGGACACTATCTGCAGTTTACTTGCCGTGACAGCTCTGCCTGTTTTCCCACTGCTTTCCCAGCACTGGGTACTTGGCAGAGCAGGAGCAGAGCACCAAGTTGCACCTCCCATGGGGAGCTAACTTTGCTATGATGGGCCAGTCCTTTCCCTTCCCAAGGCAAGCTTTGGCCTTTACCTCCACCAGGAACACTTCCAAACAGCCCAGACACCTCTTTTTTTCCACTTGCAGCTTGTGGCCCCAAGATGTATCCCTTGGGCAGAGGGGTCTGCCTCTACTGTGTTAGAATTTAGAGCACAGAGCTGAGCTCCTTATGGTGCAGGATCACACCACAGCTCCAAAATCCTCTGTCTTCTCAAATATTAGCACAGTGCAATTGTTATTTCTGCAGAGCTGTCTCTGATCACTTTGTAGCAGGACTGGGCTGGTGGGCTGCACACATCACTTCTTTTATCCGAGTGGTTCCTAAGAGATCCCACTATGATATCCATGAGAATTACCTGTTATACTGGAGTCTTTGAGGCCAGAGAAAGAGAAAAACATGTTTTTCACACCCATCTGCTGCAGGAGTCTATGTATGCCATCCCCCACAGCCTGATAAGGTCACATCAGGCTGAAAAACAGCTCTGACGGATGTGCACATTTGTCCCGCATGATCGCTCCTCTAATCGGACACCGGCCCACTGCGTGCTCCCAGGGAAGCTACATCTGCAGCCCAGCTTCAATTCTTCATCCATCTTCCCAACCTGCATCCAGGTGAATGAACACTGCTCACAAACAAACCATCCCCACCCTCCTCCCTCCAGGACAGGTTCAACCAGGGCTGGAACCACACGGCAGCCAGGCACTGCGACCAAGTCAACTTCTGGGTTGTACCCATTGTGCAGAGAATGCCATCTGGATCCTCAGGAAGCTTTGGAATTGGAATATCCAGGACAGCTGGCAGACTGGCTCTCACTCACGGCTATCAGTGCGCTCACACCAAGGTGTTTAAGGGAAGCCTTGCTGCAGAGCTCGAGCTTGTCTGAAACCTCAGCAAGGAGCTTCCCTGAAGGTCAGGCTTAAGCATCCACACAGTCTGGTTTCTCACACAAAAATATACACACACAGCTCTGGAATCAAAACAGGCCTGAGAAGCTTCCCAAGAAGTGCTTAACCTTTCCCAGATAGCAAACTCTCACATTCCCTCCCAGGACTGCTTTCATAATATAGTTTAACGCAGCTGCACAGGTTGCTTGGCAATAGAGGTCAAAAATGATTAGCTGCAGGGAAACTATTGTTCTGAACAACTGCATTATCAAAAGCCAGCCAAATCTATTGCTTCTTCATTATGCCACTCACAGGATAAACAATGTAAGCTGCTTACAGCCACAGCTCAGCCTCCACAAGTCTGGGAGGAACGTATAAAGAGCTCATTCCGATAAAACAGATCTGGGCACCGCAGAAAGCACCTGGCAGGTGCAAATCAGAATGTTTTTAAATGTGTTCCCAGGCCAGGAACCACAGCCATGCACTGATCCAGGGACACCATCCCAAACATTGCTCTTAGGCGAGATCATCCTACCTGTGGGCAGCATCAGGATCTGCTTTGCGATGGGACCGCTTTGGTTTCAGGATCTGGTCCCGGTTGCTTCCCGACAGGCGGTCAGAGTTATAACCTGGTGGCAACACAGAGCTACTCAGGGATTTTGTTTCCAATCGAGGTGCATCTAGTCTTGTTCTGCAAATATTTAAAGAGAAGAGAATTTGCAAGGAGTTTCTACAGAACCGCCAATGCTGCAGCAGAACCCTCCATCCCAACCATACAGCTCAGGAGGAGGGGCAGGAACCACACTCCACAGCACAACAAGCTGCAGCTCTGTGGTATTAGAAGCTGCATAGAATCATAAAATGGTTTGGGTAGGATGAGACCTTAAAGATCATCTCATTTCAACCCCCTGCCACAGGCACGAACACTTCCCACTCGACCAGATTGCTCCAAGCCCTGTTCATCCTGGCCTTGGACACTTTCAGGGATGGGGCAGCCAAAACTTCCCTAGGCAACCCATGCCAGGGCCTCACCACCCTCACAGAAAAGGATTTTTTCCTTATAGTATCTAATTTAAACCTACTTTCTGTAAGTTTGAAGCCATTTCCCTTTATCCTGCCTTGGCTCAGGGATACACAATCATGAGGTGAATGCAAAAGGTGCTGGGCTCACTGCAATCCCAGCTCTGGGATACAGAGCAGCTGTGAAATCCTATGAAATCCCAGCAACTGGGCAATAACTCACAGCTCCAGTTAAGCCACCTGAGTGGGAGATGCCCTGCAAAAGCATCATCACCTGCAACAGTAATAACTGCTTCCACCTGGAAACTCCCTCCTGCCCACGGATCTCACGGGGTCAGGTGCTCCTCAGCTTGACTAAGAAGGTGCAAAGAGTTGAAGTACGAGTCAGGAGAAGACGTAGCAGACAGAAGCTGCACCACATCCCTTCCAGCAGCTCTGCACGCACTCAAGCTGTGCTGGAGAGCAAGCACAGCTCATCCCAAAGGAGAACTGTCACAGGAGTGTAGCCATGCACATGTGGAGAAAGCAGCAAAACGAAGGGGAAGAATCACTACTTGCTCTCCAGTGCTGAACTTTAGCTCCCGGGGGAGGTTTCCACAGGAGAATCCCCATCTATTAGGAAGCACATCCAGTTGCCAAGCTTCTCTCTGCCATCAGGGAGAGCCTCTTCAGCTAATCAGGGTGATGCCAGACTGGCACAGGCAATGCTGGGCATGGCAGCCTGAGTTTGCCCAGCACATCAGAAACAAGGAATACTTCCGCAGGCAGCTGCCAGGCTGGAGCCTGTGCTAGTCCACGCTGTCATCCTGAGTTGTTCTCAGCTCCAGGGCTGGACCCAGTCCAGCCCGAGCACCAAAGGTATTGCAGATCCTGCCCCTGACGAGTGAGGTGGTTTAAATACCTCTAAAATACAACAGCAACTGCGGGGCTGCAATTCAAACAAACCAACCCCCAAATACACTGCAAAGGCAAGGGAACACCAGCCATGCTCCCTCTGGCTAGCTACGAGGAGACCTGACACTAAAATGGAGAACAAGGTACAAACCCAACTTAAACAGAGAAACTATTTTTGAGAGTGGAAGCAGAATGGCAGCAAAAGCCCTCTAAAATGACTTTCAAGACCCGGTTCAATAGGTCTCATTTCTACACCCACCTCCCACGTTACTTCTCCCAGCTTGTCATAAATTGAGAGCGCTGCTCCTCCCCTCCTCTGGCTCAAAACATTTCCAAACCCCGCTGGTTCCCGGCAGCCCTGTGCTCCAATACACAGGAAACGCTAAGGATGATCCCACCACAGCACTGAAGTGTTTACGACCTGCTTGGTAACCACACTGCTCTGGAGAATCCTGCAACACCCCACTGCTCCTCCAGCTCCCACAGCTCTGTTCTCCTGCCACTGTCAGCGAAAACACACTCCGAGCAGAGGCAAGAGAAGAGCCAGACTCAAACGTCTGGGACCCAGCAGGCTCTGGCAGAATTCAGAGCTGAATATCCCAGCACCAACTGGGATGATCCAGCTGATCTGATCAGGAAAGCTCAGGGCTGATCCTCACCACGAAAAAGAGGAAGAGGAGTTTTACGAGGCCGCTGGCTGCTCCCGAGCCTCTCGTGCTCGCAGGCCACCAGCGGAAGTAGCTGTTTTCCTGGTTGCATAACACCCTGCTCCAGACAAAGTCGCATGATCCCGGGAATCGGGAATGGCGTTTGTGCAGCGATCCACGGCGCGGGGAGCGGCGCAAGCACAGGGCACGGCAGCCCCACTGCGCACGCAGGGACGTGTGGGGACACGGGGAGGTGGCCGCCCTCACCATGGATAAGCAGCAATTAATAAGCTCTATTTGGCAGCAATCGGAGCGCAGCCTTTGGCAAACATTGCCATGGATTCACCAGGGCTGCAGAGGCTACACAGAAATAATTACCAGGGGGTGTAGGCTTTGCTCAAGAGAAAAATCCTGGTGTGGTTTCATCTGGCCTGTCTGTTGGGTCAGCCCCTCACTGTCTGGGCAGAGACACTTCTGCTCTGACACGAAGCAAATCAGGCCCCAAAAACCACGGGGAGGCAGAAGGGCTCACTGTTGCAGAGGGGTGGATGAACGAACAAAGCCAGTAGAGCCACAGGCTCTGTACCTGTCTGCACCAGGTGAGACAAGGAGACCTTGCTGCTCCTCTCAGGACTTAAAGGGGGCTTATGAAAAACAGAGAGCGTGACTTTTTACATGGGGAGATAGTCATAGGACAAGGGGGAAGTTTTAAACTAAAAGACGAAATATTTAGATTAGGTATTAGAAAGACAACGTTTACTCAGAGAGTCGTGAGGCACTAGCATAGGTTGCTCAGAGAAGCCCAGGTTTGACAGGGCTCTGAGCAACCTGGTCTAGTGGAAGGAGTCCTTGCCCATGGTAGGGGGTTGGAACGAGGTGAGGTTTAAGGTCCCTTCTCACCCAGTTGCACTTTGAGGGCAGCCAGGCTTGACTGAAACAATCCAACACTCTCAGCTTACTAGGGCTGGAGAAAGCAAGAGGCAGAGCCAATTTAAACAGGTATGTTTGATATCTGCACCCGTTTGGGCATCTTTAGCTTTTTTATCTAAGTCTGGCTTTTCCAGGGCACTGCTGCACAACTCAGGACAGGCAGCTTCTCCATCCCAAAGTCCAACCAAAGCAGCTACAAGACTTGGAGATGCCTCCTTGTCAGCACTTGTGCTGCTTTTCCCTGGCTGCACCAACACCATGAACACAACAGCTTTAAGTTCTTATCACAACTCTCTCGCCCCAAACCTCACGTGGCCGTACCCAGCTGTGGGGTGGTTTGGCTTCAGCCTGTCTTTCATCCCACTCTTGTCTCCTGCCACATCTCATCCTGCCTCCCTGGGTCTAGGCTGATTTTGCCTGGCTAATGCCTCAGGGCTGCTGTTTTTCCTGCCTTCGTTCCATGGGTTTCTCTAACCAGATGTCCAACTCCACTCCCCTGGCTTTGTGCCATATCCTCATAACGTTGCCAGACTTGTTTTGAAACCAACTAAGCCATCCAAAAGCTCATCCAAGTCTGAATCCAGACCACTTGCCTGCGAGCCTTATGCCAGCCTGGGCCACAACCACAGCCCTGCCACCAATGCCCGTGTTTTCGGCCGGGTTTACAGGACCAGCCTGTATTTTCATTTATAAAGAGACTTGTTGACAGCAGAATTACTGCTAACACCTTCTAAGGTACAGCCAACACGGGACAATGTATGACAGTCACATTTTCTGGTCTCCTAGCAGAAGAACTGATGAGAGAGGACATTTCTAGGCAGAAAAGAAGGTTTTACTGAGGGACTTTGGGGTGGGATTAGTTTTTTTGTCTCCATTTTCTTAAGAGCTTTAGGAACAAGCACTGATTGATGAAATGCCATCAAGAGTGCTCCTCTAGGACAGGAAGCCTATTTCTAAAACAGCCTATGGAGCTTGGCTTCCCAACATGGACTCAAAGGACAAGCTCAGGAATGAGCATTGAATTCTCTATGTGTTTCTCTCCAAAACCAGAGTCTTCCCCTCTCCCCAGCAAACAAAAGCCATCATACCAAGAAAGCTTTATCTGCTTTATAGGACATTCTTCACCACAAGCATCAGCTTCAAAGGACCATCCACATAACTCCCCCATGTGGGTATCACACGAGCAGACACCTGAACACACAGCCCGAAACAAGAGAGTTTGAAATCGTGGCTGTTTGGAGCTGGGTAGCCAAGGAAAGACAGGTGTTTGGACACCAGCAGGCCTTGCAACCCCAGATATTACAATGAAGTGCTGCTGCACAGAGCCAAGAAGTGATTAACTCTGCAGGAACAGGTTCCTGCCACTTCCACTGCTGGGTACGGCAAGACACGAGCCGAGCATCAGAGTGACGCCTAATCAAGGTGCAAGATCAAGCCAGCAAATTAACAAGCACGGCAATTTTCAAGTGTTTAAACATCAGGACACCATATCCACGTTTATCTTGCTGTCTGGAGGGCTTCAACACTTACTTTCGGAGGATGATGACAGCTCTCCTCTCCTTGATGTCCTGTGGTCGAATGCAGTGTGTGATTTCGTCAGCCGCATACCCACTGGCAACAGAAACAAAAAGCCACTGTCAGAGAGATGCCAGGCAGAAGCAGAAAGTCGTTTCCAGCCTCAACAACTCAGTTTGGCCAGTACTTCCTAACTTCCACCAGGAATTCCTCCTCCAAACACCACCTCCCAGGCACACAGGAGCTAGATTTACAGGAAAGAACAAACACCAGGGAAGAATGAGGACAGTCAGGAGGTTTGGGGGGGGGTTTTATGACTCAATTTTTTAGCATACCCCAGAGGAAACTGCCACCTGCGCCAGCACTGTGAAATCAAATACGTAGAAACGTAGAACTGTAGATTCAGACATTTAATTTATGAAGAAATTAGAAAGCAACAGGGGGAAAAAATGAGCACATTCCACCAAAGCATGATCGCAAACACGCCTGATAAAATCTGCCTCTGACAGCTCAGATGTGCAGCACACCCAGACACAAACACGTAACTGATCAAGGAGGTTTTTCAGACACAGAGGGGTGCAGTGGTGGTAAGAGCTGAGCCTCTCACCCCCTTCCCCTGGCACCTCCTCATCACACGGCACATCCTCAGCCACCATACGAACATCACTAACCCTAACCCAGTACACATGGGGTAACCTTCAAATTCAGACCTGCAAACCAAGCTGCACTCCCCTAAAACCTCCCTGTTACAGGGTAAAACATCTCCCCGGGCTGAGGAAAAGCCCCGACTCAAGCAGTAGATGCTGTCAGCAGGATTGTTTCACTGTGTGAAATGACTCCAGATACTCCACGTTTTCAGCAGGCTGGAGAAAAGCCACGGCCAAGGACAGCCCCAGCTTCCCACAACACACTGGAGCATTTTTTCATGGCTACTGCTGCTGTTTTTTTTCAGCCGGACTCCTGGGCCCAGCAGAGGAGCAGAAATCCAGGTCCGTGGAGAGCAGCCACCACACCTGCTTAACACACAAACCATGCTGGGAGCACATCCCGTCACTCCGAGGGTGCGAGCCAGCCGATCCCAGAGGTGGGGCCTGCCCTCTACCTGCCGTTTGGAGAGTGTCAGCTCACAGAGAGCCTTCTGGACTCCACTATGGGAAAAAGAGAAGCTACACACCTTCAGAGTGCCTGAAACACCCGACAAGCGCAGGAACACCTTGGAAGGCACCTGGGTGAAGGCTGCTCAAGCCTGCACACCCAGCCTGAAGCAGAAATCACCAGGCCCAGTGTCCCTGCGAGGCTTTTCCATGCCATTGCTGGCACGCCAGGGTCAGGGTCAGGCAGGTTATTCAGGACACTCAGAGCAGAGAACAGAGCTCACACACGCAAGTCTTCTCCGGGGACAGGACCGGGTTTCCTTGATCTGGTTAGATAACCCACCCACTCACCCAGAAACACACACCTCCTCACACACAGATTTACTGATTTGCGAGGAAAGTTAAAAAGTCTGAGACATGACCAGTTAGAGCAGGGCTGATGTCCATCCCCACCATCCTCCAGGTATTGCAGAACACGACAGCGTTATGCCAAGGGGCTTATGATGATGCTCTATTATGTTCCAGGAATCTCTGCGTCAA
Source organism: Dasyornis broadbenti (assembly GCA_013397935.1). Classification (NCBI taxonomy): domain Eukaryota; kingdom Metazoa; phylum Chordata; class Aves; order Passeriformes; family Dasyornithidae; genus Dasyornis; species Dasyornis broadbenti. Next base: position 141,527 of record VZRN01004651.1, on the reverse strand, counting down.
GCTCCAGTGAATTCATGAATATCACCCACGTTTGCATTCAACTCAGCATCCTCAGCAGCACCCTGAACACCAGGGAAAGGTCTGCCTCCAGACCCGCACTCCCCAGCACGAGATATCAGCCTGGATATTCCTTTTCACTCCTTCCCCAGGCAGGAACCCCCTTTCCAGATCACTTTCAGAATGGCACCAGGAAGTTTGTGGACCCAGATGCACACGTGCAGCATCAAACAACAGGCCCTGAGGGGGACACACCAGCCTGTCCCAGTGCCAAACTGGTGTGGGAAAACTCTGCTTGCACTGTATCTCATAGAGTGATGGTGTGTCTCTGGACAGGCAGAGAAACGGAAGAAAAAGATTATTTGGTTGTGTCATACTTGGGCTGCCTCATGCCAGCATGAACTACTCACCCACTGCCCGGCCTTGCACAGCCTGAGGATGGGTGAAGGGGCAGACCCTGAAGAAAAACACCCACAATGATATCAAGGGTCTACCCACAGATTTTTTTGCCCAGAGAACAAACCCAAAGCAAGTTGGAAAGGAAAACCATAAATTCCTGTCTACGGGAATACCCAGATGTGACATCTCCATCTCAGAGTGTTTTCCAAAAGAACACGGGGAAGTGCTGATGTTTTCCACATACTGCCCCAAAACCAAGCCCCAACTCCAAACTAACCTGTCAAACCTTACACCCCCAACTCTTTCCTGAATCTCTTTTTCCATCTGGAAGAGCCGCTGCCGAGCCAGAACTGATTCACACAGAGATAAAAGTGGGTATTTTTGTGCAAACATCACCAGAAAGGAAGTCTTGAATTTCTACAGACTCTAACAAGAAAAGCTTGAACAAATCTCTGCCTCATCACCACTGGCACACGTGGAACTTCCTCTGCACCAACAGCCTGTTCTGAGGGATCAGGCTATTTTGGAGCAGACAGCTGCAGAGAGATTCCTCCAGCTGGGAAGGAAGGAGGTTCATCCTCCAGCAACTCCAACCTGCTCTGATTATGCTTCCGTCAGGAACGCCTCGAGACAACAGGAGGGACACACATCACAGTGTTTCCCTGCCATTACAAACAGCCAGGAGACGACCTGGAGCACTCTCCAGCTGCGGGAGGGAAGCCCGTATGGCACAAGCTCCAGGAACTTGGGAAATGTTACCTGTGCCTATCATTCCTGCAACCGCAGCTGCACTGTTTCCAACACTGAGACAACGTACCTGGCAGTTTCAGTGCTGAGATTTGCTTCCTATGACAGTAGCTGCAGGGATCTGCCTGGAACCCCCCATCCCAGCTGGCTCCACACACCCCCTGCTCCCTCCCTTTTTCCCCAAACAAAGCATTGTCAAAGCACAGGTTCCCCAGATGAAAATGCAAACTCCTCCATCTCCCCGCTGCTGCTTCTACTGATTGATGCTCATCAAATTCTTGCCAAAATCAGAAAAACCCACAAATGTGGTGCAGTCAGCAGCCCCTCCCCAGAGAGCTGATGGGCCACAGGACTGGGATCCAGCAGCACACACCGAGGTGATGCTTCCTCCTGGTCTGGCTGCCACTGGGACAAACCTGCAAGAGCACCTCCTTCCCAGGGCTGCAGGAGAAGAGGGGACTGGAGGAGGTCATCTTCTAGATCTCAAAACTCATAAGAGCAAATCTTCCCTGAAGGTGTGAAAGCAGAAGAGAAAGGGAGAGGGAAGGGCTCATTAGCAAGTCATGGGGTGGCTCCTGGCAGAAGGGCACAGCCCAGCCAGGTGAGTCGTTGTTCCGCCTCACCTGTCATTTGAGGTCTGAACACTTTCCAAGGCAGCTGAGGCAGGTTCAGTGTTGGCAAACACCACATCCTGCTTCAGGGCAGGCAAACAAAGTCAAGGGAGGGAAACGGGGAAAGCCCCTCTGCAAAATTCCTACTGGTTAGGCAGCTATGGAATTGGGAGAATTGGGAACAGCCTGCTGAGAGCATGGACAGGACAGGGGCAATCTGGGGACAGCCTGAGAGTGGTGTGGGGTCAAAGAGAGGGATCCAACAGCTTCCTTTAGATCCTCCTGACTTCCACACAGCACCCACATGCACATGGCTACCCCGGCTTCCCCGGAAAGGCTGCACGCCAGGAGCAGCCACTGACCCAGCAGGATTTGAATCCCAGACATTACAGGCATGCCACTTCTATCTGTGCCCATTCCCTATCTCCAGGGCAACTGCCTCCAGCGACTGTTTACCCAGAGGAGAAAACGCCAAGTTTGGGGAGTTGACTTAAACATGACCAAGGGCTGGATTTGGTGATACACCCCTGAGCGCGGTGTGCACCTCTCCTGCTCCTGATTGCTGGGGTTAGATGCGAGACCAGCAGATCTGCTGTGAGGCAAGGAATTGATTCCAGCCAGAATCCTATCAACACAGAACAGACAATTCGGCAGAATCCCTCTTAAGTGAGTGCAAAGTACCTGCTAACTGCTGTACCAAAACGGAAATAATCCCTGATTTAAAGGCTATTATTTGCTGGAAAGCAGAACATCTGACTATGATCAAGCTGCAGTGGGTGGGTCAGAAAGCAGCCCTTGGATTTGGAAGGAAAAGATAACTTCATTTAGTTTCTAGGATTGCTTCAGCCACATTAATAAACTGATTACAGCACCTGGGTGACACCGGCTAACAACCCAAACGCCCCTGCTGACATCCCACTCCAATTCCATAAGCCCTGAGCCAGCAGCCTCTTCCCTGCAGTTTCGAAGGAAGAGTAAGGGTCTGGAACAAGAAAACACCATTCTCTGGTCCTAGAGTGGAGAAAGCATCACTCCTTCCTCCCACCATCCTCCACTGCAGATCCTCCTCCAGAGTTTTTCAAGAGGCTTTGACTGCAAGACTTGAGGCTGACCCTGCATTAGCAGCTCTGCCAGAATGCTTCCAAGCAGGATAAAACTCTTACTGTCCTTAAAAAAGGCCTCTGGCTGTAGAAGGAAGGACAACTACATACCCAGGCATGACAGGGAAAGACAGGAGAGGGGTCTGCATCACTAGGAGGAGAATCAGGGTAGAAAGTTTCCCTCCTAGTATCTCAGAGAAGTCAGAGAGCAGAGTGCCTGCCTCACACCCAGCAGTCTCCATCCCTGGGGATGGAGCTTGATCTGCAGTAAAAAGATACAGGGCAGGATGGGTCCCCTTGGGTCCCATTTCACAAAATCACCCTGACCTCTGCCCCCCTTAGCCCTGTCAAATCACCAGAGAATGAGAAAATGTCCTCAGCGCCGTTCCCGATTCCCTCTGCAGCCTCCCTCATCCCTGGCTAATCCACACAAGTTACCTAACGCTGGGGTACGGCGAGGATTAGTTAATGTTTGTGCAGCTTTTCCGAGATAAAAGCTACGCGAGATCTCAGCATTTATTATTGATGCACCAGTCAAGGAGGCCGTATGTTTGTGGGGGGAAAAATTCCTTCCCGAACCCTGCGGCGATCAATTTACAAGCCAAAGCAAGGGATTGTGTTACGGCCTGGGAGCCCGGAAAACCGGCCTGGACCTTCACCAGTCCAAAAAAATAACCCCCCAAATGAGGATACAGCTGGTAGCTCAGAGCACTGCTGGCAGAGTCCCGGTGATCCTCGCTCCTGGCAGGGAGCACTCTGACCTTCAGGGACACAAGGGACTGGCAGTCCTGGTGCCAGGCTTCGAGCCGCCCTCCCCAGGAGCTGGACACCAGTGGGATCCATACACTCCAGCTTTTCCTGTCCCCTTACCTGCCTGTCTGCTCACCTGCCTGCTCCCCTGTCCCAGCCCGCACCGGGAGGCAGTGGGATTAGGAAGCAGGCATTTCCCAGTGCCAATCCCAGCTTTACTGCCGACCAACTGCATGACCTTGGGCAGGTCATTCCACCTCCACGGCTCTTCCTCAACACACATGAAGTCCTATCCTGTGCCTGTGACCCGCTGCACTTCCAAGTGACAATCACACGGGGCTCTGCACTCCGGTCTCCCTATCATCATTGGGCAGGGGAGGGTTCAGCGTTCCCAGTTTACAGACTGGGAAGACGAGGCCATTCACACCTCCTCTCTACGATTAAGGTCAGGTCAGAAAAGCACTGGCCGAGCTAAGAATATACCCAGGAGCCCCGTCCCTACCAGCGGCTCCGCTCTGACCACTCTTGGGCAAAGGATCCATTTTGTGTCTCAACGAGTTATTTTAACCATTTACGGGAACTAAATGGTTAGCTCAGCTCCGTGAGCGGCCACACTCCCACCAGCACTCGTCTCAAGCCCCGTGGAAGGGCACCCACCCAAATCCTCACCCACCACGACGGCAGCACCCCCCTCCAAATCCCTGCTTCACCCCTTCCACCACAGCGAACCCCTGTGTGCCTACAGGCGAGGGAGATAGAACCCGAGGCGCCGTCGGGGCGCGCATCCGTGCGCCTCGTGATCCGCGTTACACAACCGAGCCCCGGGCTCGTTAGCGGAGCCTCGGCAACGCAGGCGAGTTACCTGAGCACCGTGACGCTCCCCCTCTTCACGGGCAGGAAGAGAACGGGCTCCGAGACCCTGATGGGTTTGAACTGGAATTTACACCCGAAGCAGAGCGCTGAGTCGCTGAAGAAGGAGACGGAGACGATGGGCCTCTCAAAGATATGGATGGGGTCCACGTGGGAGACAATGCAGCCCCCCGGCTGGTAGTCGTTGATGACGGCACTGTTCACAAAGCCCTCGGGGATCACACGGTGCTCCACCAGCTTCCTGATCACCAAGTCGTGCACCCACTCGGGGATGGCGTCCACCTCCCCACGCGGGTACAGGCGCTCCTGGCCGGGGCCTCGCCGCTGCAGCTGAGACCCGTAGGTGTAGCCTTCCCCGAAAAAATACTTGTTCCGCAGCGGCGCCCGATCCACCGTGTGCTCCTTGTAGAGCCCCTTCTCGGCCCGGGACACCACGTCCTCGATGCGCGCCTCGATCTTGGCGCACTCCTCGGCGCTGAAGAGGCGAAGCTGGCGGATGCCGCTCTTGACTTTCCGAGCTTCCTCCTCCTCCTTCTGCTCCTCATAGTCGCTGGGCTCGGAGCCGGAGTCCTCCTGGTGCCGCCGCTTGCGGTCGTACGGAGGTTCGGGGGGCTCCCGCGGGAGGCCGCCGCCGCCGCCTTTGTGGCCGTCCCGGTAGGGCATCATGGACTTGAGCTTCTCCCGCAGGTCCGTGTAGCCGCTGCCGGCCAGGGCGCGCCCGCAGCCCCCGCCTCTATCGATCCCGGCGCTGCAGGCGGCGGCGGGCGGCGGCGGGGGACGCGCAGCTGCTGTTCATGGCACCCGCCGCCCTGCCGGGAGAGAGCCCCCCAGGACGGGGAGGTGAGGACGGGATCCCGGTACCGCGCCAGACCCTTTCCCGCCCCTCTCTCCACGGGAGATGGAACACCCCTCCCGGCGGGCAGAGCTCCCGCCCTCTCCCTCCCTCCCGGAGCAGGGGGCGGCCCGGCGGACACCACACTCACGGCTCGGCCCGGGGCGGGCGCGGACAACGCTGCCGGTGCCGGTGCTCACGCGGCGGCCGGGCCTGGCACATTCCCAGTGGCGGCCCCGGACGCCCTGCCCGTTCCCACCGNTCCCCGTCCCCACCGCCGCGGCTCTGCCCATGGCGGGGGGCAACCGGAGGAGGTGTGCGTGTCCTGTGCCGTGCCGGGGGACAGCGGCGGACAGGGGTCTTGCGCGGCCCTTCCCGCTACGTCACCAGGAGCCGGCCCGACATCCCGGATCGCCGCGGGGCCGCCCCGCGCCGCGCCCCGCCCCGCCGCGCACGCGCCGC